>KZ072389.1:26636-36684 GCA_002091845.1 Anopheles cracens
TGCGAATGTCGTGAAGGAGTCATAGGCAGACGGTGTGATTCGTGCTCCAATCCTTACGCGGAAGTTACCCTGAACGGTTGTGAGGTTGTCTACGACGGATGCCCTAAATCACACTCAGCCGGATTGTGGTGGCCGCGGACAGCGTTTGGAGAGCTTGCAGTCGAGAACTGTCCATCGCCGGCGAGAGGAAAGGGTACAAGACGCTGCGATCAGGTCCAGAGCGGTTGGGGAACTGCTGATATGTTTAACTGCACTTCGGAAGCGTTCCTCGATCTTCGCAAGCAATTATCTCAAATCGAAGTAGATGGGTTGGAGCTCAACACATTCATTTCTGTAAAGGTTGCTGCAAATCTACAGCAGGCCTGCATAACAGTAGGTGGGCAAGGCAATGAAAAGGACTCAAATGTGGTGCGCGATAGCCGACTGAATGATTTCTACACAATTGACTCGGAAAAAGCAATGGGTAGTTCTTCAGTATCTCTGTGGCGAGAAGACGACTTCGAGTTAGATTATCTCCTGAACGACGGGCAGGCATTCGTGCAGAGCAAACTGTATGGAGCCGATTTATTGATTACAGATCGGTTGTTGCACGAGTTGATGCGCTACGAATCGTACCAGAGCGGGTTAAATCTTTCGCACAGTCAAGATAAACACTACGTACGCAACCTAGTGGAGAGCGCTGGAGAGATAATGGATAGACGATATGCAAACGAATGGAAAAGGGTGCACGATCTCACTGGACGCGGGCCAGATAATTTGGTGGATGCGTTCAACAAATACATGATTGTGCTGGCACGATCGCAACACGACACCTACACGAATCCCTTTGAGATCGTTCACAAAAATATGGTCCTCGGAATGGACATTGTGACCTCGGAATCACTGTTCGGATACGAGTCGCAGATGGTAAAGCAGTACAATCAAGGTACGAAGCAGCAGAAACCAGGAAACCAGGACCATCATGCCGGACGTCACCCTGAAACGGTTATACTGCCCGATACGAGCTCCTTTCTACAAAACTCGCCGAAACAGAAGCAACCCTCGATAGCGTTCCCCAAGTACAACAACTACATCCAGGACAAAACGAAATTTGATCGACACACCAAGATTCTTGTTCCTTTGGATGTGTTGGGCATCACAGCGCCAGATAAGAACGAGGTGGTAAATCAAATCGCCGAAACACACCAAGATTCTTGTTCCTTTGGATGTGTTGGGCATCACAGCGCCAGATAAGAACGAGGTGGTAAATCAAATCGCCGAGCATCGAGCCATTTTCACGTATGCCCAGTACAAGGATGGTGGAGAACTGTTTCCGGCTAATTTTGACGAAACCGTCACACGCCGCTGGGGCGTAGAAATGCAGATCGCCAGTAGTGTGCTGTCGATTGCAATTGTAACACCAGAATCGGGTAAAGAATCTTCGTCGCAGATATTTCCGTCATCAGGTGGGCCGGAAAAGTTAGACAACAACAACGTTGAAACGATCGCCCCTCCATCAACAAAATACGGACCGGACAGAGCAAACGATAAGCTATCGCTTAACGAAATCAAAATATCCATCCACGATATGAGCGATAGAGAGGAAGGGTTAGACACGCTCGATCAGCATGCCCCGCAAGTGCCGATGGTAAGCACGGCGGAGAATGGTGAAGATTTCTTCCACGATGACGATCTGCCTGAAACAGTAGTGCTTGCCCGAAGCGATCAATTGTCCTCGGTGGAACGGTCGCCGGAAGGTTCAATCCGGAAACGGCGCCGAAGCATCGTTTCGGCGGATAGTGGTTCGGTCGAATCATCTGAAACCGATTCGGTATCGCGCACCAACTATATCCCACTCGGCCAGTCGCATCTTTCGCAACCGTTGAAGCTTCAGATGTGGTTGAACATTCCTCGAAATCGGTTCGTTTCGCGATCCAATCCACAGTGCGTGCGATGGAACACGCATGCAAATCTTTGGACCCGAATCGGCTGCCAGACGGAAATACCAAACTATGAATCTATCGGTCACAATGACACGATTCTGGTGAACTGCACGTGTAATCAGCTGGCAACATATGCAGTGCTGGTAGACATCATCGATCCAGAGGACATACCGGAACCCTCTCTGCTGGTGCAGATTACATCGTACTCAGCATTCTTGCTCTCGTTGCCAATTCTATTTGCGGTAATAATATCATTGGCGCTGCTCCGCGGGCTTCAGACAAATTCGAACAGCATTCATCAGAACCTATTGTTTTGCATCTTCACGGCAGAGTTGTTGTTTTTTGTCGCCATTCAGGCACGAAGAGATCTACTGGACAATGAGGTACGTAGGCATGGCAATGTGATGGTTAAGCATTCAGAAGGTTGATTTAAACTCCGTGATTAATTTTCTTCCAGTTCCCGTGTAAATTAGTCGCTATTGCATTGCATTACTCCTGGTTAGCGGCATTCGCATGGACCACCGTCGATTGCGTGCATTTGTACCGAATGCTCACTGAAATGCGGGACATCAACCACGGACCAATGGGTTTCTACCATACAATCGGTTACGGAGCACCTGCACTGCTCGTGGGTCTTTCCGTTGGTGTTCGAGTACATGAGTACGGAAACAGCTTGTTGTAAGTAGAAATTTGTTTTTATTCCTTCTATAGAAAAATAATATAATGTCAATAACCATGTTACTTTTTTTAAAGTAATGTAAAAACCTATTTTAAATGCAGTACAAGCTCGTTCTTATATACATTGTTTTGCTCTTCTTTTCCGCAGCTGTTGGCTATCGGTGTACGAATCCGTTATCTGGTGGATGGTTGGGATCTTATATACATTGTTTTGCTCTTCTTTTCCGCAGCTGTTGGCTATCGGTGTACGAATCCGTTATCTGGTGGATGGTTGGGCCGATTGCTATAGTTTCGGTGTTCGACCTATTCATTCTGTTCTTATCGGTGAAAGCTGCCTTCACGATCAAGGATCACGTGCTAGGATTCGGAAACCTTCGTACACTTCTTTGGTTGTCTGTGGTGTCGCTTCCATTGTTGGGCATTATGTGGGTCCTAGCGGTGCTCTCGGCGTCGGAAAACTCGCAGCTCCTGAATATGCTCCTATCGGCGGTGGTCATTATGCACTCGCTCTTCTCTGTGATTGGGTACTGCATTATTAACAAACGAGTTCGTGAAAATCTGCATAACGCGTTCCTCCGGTGTATGGGTCGCAAGGTACCGCTGCTGGAATCGTCAATCGCCATCAGCAATAGCTCCCAAAACGTAGGCTCACCGAAGACGCCAGGATTTGCGGGCGGCTCGGGTGGGCAGTACGATACAGCGCGGAGAAACATCGGAATCAGCACGTCCAGCACTACCTCACGCAGCACAGCTAAAACAAGTTCAAGCCCCTATCGCAGCGATGGCCAATTCAGGCATACTTCAACGTCTACATCGAACTATAACAGCGACGGAGTAACTTCGTACATGCGAGGTCATTACGAGGAGAGCGCGATGCGTAAAATAAAAAATGGACACCAGGGACGGGATGGGGAACGTCGCAGTCATAGAAGACATCGTCGCGACTCGGACTCAGGCAGTGAGACTGATGGAAGGAGTCTTGAGCTTGCCTCGAGCCACTCAAGCGATGACGAAGAGTCGCGCGTTGGACGAAACAGCAGCACGCATCGCAGTACTGGGGTCTGTAGCACATCGTACTTACCGAACATCACGGAACATGTGGCCACCACGCCACCAGAATTGCATGTTGTGCAAAGCCCACAGGTAAGAGAAGATTCAGTATCATACTAACTAAACAACAAACTTAGTAGGATTTAAGTAAGTCAACCATTAACCATGTTTTTGTTTGTTTTCAAAATTTCCATTTTTTCAGTTATTCCCTAACGTAACACCAACCAGATGGCCCAATCAGAGTGCTGGTAACTACGTACCTCCAGGAAATGGTATGTTTTAAACTGAATAATGGCACTAGCTAAATGTAAATGTTGTGTAATAAATTTATTGAAAACCATAACAGGTCGGTGGTCACAAGAAACAGGATCAGACAACGAAGCCCATCCGCATAAATCTCCAACAAACGGTGGATCGTTGCCGAACCCGGATATAACGGAAACCTCATACCATCATCAGAACAGAATGAATATGCCACCATCAATATTAGAAAACATTCAAGAGAACTATAACATCGGATACTCGAACACGGATCTGCACAGCGATCGAAATTACAGTAATTACGGAACGGCGGAAAACTATGTGCCCCCCACCGATTACGCTAAACGGTACGACTCGCATGCCTCGGTGAATCCCTCCAGCACTCTGCCGCACCATTACGCATCGTCTGTGAACGGTAGTAGCGGTAGTGGTGTGCCGATCGCTGAAGCACGCCATACGGGATCGATGCAGGTCATCAATCATATGCGCGCGTACCAGCACGAAAACCCGTACGCACTGAAGGAATCGCTTTACGAACGGTCGCGAACACTCGGTTATGGTTCGGGCGCTGGAGGTTCTGAATCTCCCTACCACGGACATCCTATGTCCGCGCCCAATGACTTATACAGTCCACCTGGCTCACACGGAATGTCATTTAAATCGAGCGTACAATCTTTGCTAAAGAACGACTACCAACAACAACAGCGACAGCAACATAAACACCAACATGCGGCCACGGGCAATGGAGGAGATTCAGACCGAATGTCCGAGGGGTCGGATAAAAATCCGTACAATTTTCCGTACACCGCCGAGGAGGACCATCTGGTGCATAGTGGCGTATCGAGGATACACCAGAGTGGGCCAATGGACAGCATTGGGCACATGGAACATGCTACCGCCCCTCCAACACCTCCGCAGCTAATGATGCGGGGCATAGATGGACGCTCACCTGCACCGTTGCAATCAATGGGACAATTGAATGGCGGGAATGAGTATGTATTCGCTCTTGGCAAAAAAAAACTTCCATTACTAATCGATTAAACGAATATGACAAATGTTAACCTTACTTGTCATTCCTATCATTTCTGTTTCCCCTTAACATTTATTATGACCTTTTGAAATAGCTGGTGTTGGGATCGTCTGAAAATGTTAGAGTAAATATAACGTACGTACTACAGCTGGAGAGTGATGGGGGAATGTTACGACAAATACAAAACCTACAACAAACGAACAACAGAGTTTCTTAACAATGTTTGAAGTCTTTACGTAGAGTTTAAATATTCAATAATATACTCGATGCAACGCGAAAAGATTATTCAAATGAACTTATTAATCCTTATAAAAAAATAAAATGTAGCATGCATGTAGTAATAGATAGGTTTTGAATTAATAGCAAATTGTTTGTTACTAGAATTCGTTTTAATATCATTAATGCCACGTATGCCGTAATATATCTAACAATTACGTTTTTCTTTTTTGTTTTTGTAAAATAGGAAAGAGTAAAGTACGTGGTATATTGTAATAATATTGTATTATTTTATTATCCACAGTGCTACAAACGACGACGATGAAACTACGGTGTAGTCCGTAAAAAAAACAGCAGAAGGGTTTGTGATGTTTTGGCTTCACATCCAGTCGGACTAAGCCATGTACTTCCACCGTATTCTACTACATATGACGTGCTCTCTATACAAAGCTTCATCCCATTGCAGGATGCACGCGCATCTTCGATTGCGAACTGCATGTATATTTACTACAAATCAACAGAAAACAGACGAGCACGAGACAAAAGTTTTTGTAATATATTTATACTAACAATAGCATGAATTTTGTCATCTAGCTCAATGAGTGGTGCTGCATTCATGTTTTGGATGTATATATTTATACAGATAATATAAGATATACAATGATTGTGGTTGCAATTCAATCACAGCTTTTCTCTTCCGTAGCTCTCCCCCGACGCTTGTGATTTTTTTTACGAAACTAGAATCTTATTTCCCAAAATTAACGTGCTTTTTATGAAACTGCTAAAACAAGAATAGTGGATGTGCAAAACCTGACTGTAAAAGGCTTTTTTCGTCCTCTGTTTACAATTTGAATAGGGTTTCTCCACAGCAGCTTAACAGCACATAACAGAGAGGGTTGTTGCTTGATCATACAAAAGCTTTACTTAGCAAGCAGATTTACGTATCGTACTGGAGCAACTGCCATCTACACGAGGGAGCAAGAAGGGATCACTGCCTTGAGTATAGTATTGTTATCGCGAATAAAATTGCTTATAAATCTCTCGAACCAACAAATGCAACGGAACGGTAGAAGTTATACATTTGTAGCAATGTGCTTTTTATACGACACTTAGGTTTTGGAATCTAAATCTAAAGCAAGCAGAAACGAAAAAGCTGAGCGTGCCGAATGTGAGATGACAGAAGCTTACAAAATAGAGCAAATTAAATGAGCGATGCAAATACGTTTAAACGAACAATGAAAGTGCCTGAACGTAGGTGAAATTTATTTACATTTGATTTGTATGCATTTTGGAGCGATTAGAGCGATGCTGCATTAGTAGAGCAAATTTGGTTTGCAGCATGTTCAATTTTAATTTGCAACATTACGGCGAAGAAGTGACATTTTACAAAGTTTTAGTAGACATTTATCTAAGATTTAAAACACTCGCTCCCCGTTCGTGTAACATTTTCTTAATTATTCTTAGACAACCCTTCTCCATTGTCTGATACAGTGGAGGGAATTATTGCAGCGAAGAGCTCAGAATTCGAAAGACTTATTACAACTTTTACTACTTAATGCCATAATGTAGAAGGGGTTCCCTTTCAGGTAAATTATTTTAGCCACTAGTTTATTTAGTGTATGTACCAGAACGACAAGGACTCTCTTTTTTATTTTTTCCCCAGTGTTCCCAGTGATGCAAACATTCCATCCATTGATTTTAACTCCACACATTAGTTCTTATTACACCTAACCACCGTCTTTGTGCAGGCTCCGCTTGTACATGTACAATTAAGCGCTACACATGAATGGTGCTAAGTGACATTCCAGTGATATATGTTTGTACTTGCGATTTTAAAAATACCACAACTGTTCTTTTAAGTTAGCCGAATCACTTCTACATTAAGGACGTGCGTGTAATGTGCTTCTATAATGTAAGATTTATGTGTTTTAAATTACATCGAACATTCCTATTCACACGACATGATGTTGTACATCACCTCCTCGTCGGTTTTAATTTCATGTCACCGTGGTACACTTTTCCGTTGAATTCCGTTTCCGACGCTCCGTTCTGTGCCGTATCCGTCAATGTAATCCCCGTTGTTAGCTGACAGATCTGACGTGATCTGTCAGCTTCTCAACTCATGCTTATAAACTCGCTCTCTACTGCTACACTTTTCATTACAAAAATTCAACTCACACACTTACTCTTACTCAGTACGCAAATCTCTAGTACAAACAACACTGTTTCGAATATTTTATAATGCTTTGTTCTGTATAAGAAACGTTTGTCGAAGGATATTCATATGTATTATTATAAAATAATAATCAATGCTTCAAAAGAACACACTCAATGTTTTGTGATGAAATGCAGATAGAAGGGGATTCAAAACGAAATCGGCTTGGTGTTCAACACTCAAAACGGTTACCAAACTTATCATCAATCTTTCTTTTCGATTTGCATAACGTCTATGTACGAGTCACCTCACGAGAGATCCATACAACATAAATTAGTCGACATTGTTTAAGATGTTTAAGATGATTAAGATGTTTTTATTGGCCAATAAGTAAGGTGTAGATAAACATAAGGATATTGTTGTACAGTATTATCGTGAGGAAACTGTATATTAGGTCAATGTTCAATGACACTTCCACATGCGTAATTCAAATGAGGATAGAAAGGTGATTCCTAGCATTATAAACCACATTCGTCGAGCCTCCTGAAAACATGTTCCGACCACGACCAGCGATCTCTTAAATTATACGCTTATATATTCCACAATGTAAGCTTTCTGTCCACTACGAAAGGAAGAAAAACTGTCCTATTGATGGTTAAATCCAATATTTGAATTATTTCGATGCCCTGCCTTTTCTAGTTACTGGTTTTCCCTTGGCAGGTTTAGTGGCAGCACGACCTGCGCTTACATCTCGTTTTCCCTTCTGGCTCTTCCGTTTTTTAGGCGGTGCCTCAAACTCGTCATTTTCCTCATCCTCATTGTTACCGTACTTAGCCTCCAACGATTCGATCAGCGAGCTGAATGCACTCTTTCTCTTGAGCACTATCTGCTTCTCCAGCGATGCCAGTTCCTGCTGCTGTATTATCTCTTCGGCTTGCTTTGCTTCGCGCGCGTACTTCTTGTGTCGGCGGTCACGCTTCGCTTTTGGCTCTTTGGTAAAGATAGCGTATTCCGGAACCTCCTTTTCGTCAATCAGTTTTTGAACAACGTCGGCGATACGCGGTTCATCTTCGCACGTCATGAAAGGGACGCTTTGCATCATGTAGTTTTTGCAGCCTTTACCATTCACGTAAGCTCGCTTGATGTCATACTGCTCCGTCTCAGAGCCAATGTAGTTTTTCTTGTAATTATCGATATCCTCCTTGGTTATGGGCTTGAAAAACTGCTGCCATCTAGCTACCCAGTTGGTGCTGGCGTCATCGCCATCATCGACGATGCCACGTTCGTCGTATACTGCGCGGGAATCTTTGTTGCTGAGTACGTTGTAAAGTTTGCTCAATACTTTAAATTTTTCAGTTGCCTCCTTCTTATCGCTTTCTGGAACTCGATCCGGATGAACTTGGGTTCGGACACAGCAATTCAAGCAATTCACGCTGAAAAAAGCAATCCAAAATAACAACCAGACGGAACAGCAGCCCTTGCGAGTCCTTTTATGATTTGTCTTCTTTTTCTTCTATGTTGCGTGGTTATACCCTGCTCGACCCGATGAATCCAGCTTCCTGGGTCTTCAAAAGGTAATCCGTAAGACTGTCGCGCATGGCATTTCTGTTCTCGCTCGGTGGCGAGAAACGCGTTTACACGTTAGTAGTAAGAAACAGGCGAGACGCCCCGTTTGACGTCTCGCTAGGTCTTCTCGCATCGTTCTCAGGACGTCATACAGCACGTAAAGCCCGCTTTATTGCATCAGAAAAGCAGCACAAAATGGCGATGAAAAACAGCAAGGCACAAGTACGAAAGTGAAACGCAAGTAAAACGCAGCTAATAATGGAAATACGCGCTAAAAATATAGTGTCCGACGAAACATTTTGCATCTGGAAAGGGTGTATCTTAGGCAGTGTGCATTGTATCGAGCCCTCGGATCGCTGGAACACGCATCATAACTGTCCACGAGCTGGTGTTGACGGGGGTGCTGGTGGTGTGGTGAAACAAAAGAATTCGTGCGTAAGCAACCGAGATTTCTCGACGTTGGCGGATAGGGAGCTGCAAATTCTACGCATAATTATGCTAACGATATTGATGCTGTTTTCAACCGCGATGACTAAGAATGGACGATTGAACATTAATATGGTGGCTACGAAGTCGTATCCGTGGGAATAAAAATAAGGTTGTCTCCCTCTGGATTGCACCGTAAAATTGTGCGAAAATCATCTGTACATAGAAAACGCTACGAAGCTGCAAGTGTTTATCATAAACTATCAGTAGAAGTGTAAATATTCATTACCTGTGCTATGCTTTTTGCACGTTTTAACGGATTATAAATTTCAATCGTTAAGCAAAGGCCTAAAATTGCCTTCAATTTCAATTGACTCCAAAATTGCCTCGGTATGATCGATACGTTTTAATGTGTGTAGTTAAACAAATTTTAATGATTGCATATAAATAATTATAATAAATAATAAATAAATACTAGCTCAATAAATATCTAAATCTATTGAGCTAGTAGTTTGTCCATCTTTGTGTCCACACAGTCCACATCGTATCTATCGTTTAATCAGCTACGTTCGTAGTTGTTCAGTAGCTCATGTGCAGATAACTGTAGCTTTATTCTAAATTTATTTGCAAACTACATTATGCACTTCGTCGGAAGCAACAGTGCTGTTATCAGTGATTTTTTCCAGTGTTGTCGTTAAACTTGATTTACATGTTTGTAAAAGGCTCTTTCAATCATCATCCTCG
>KZ072389.1:78510-94749 GCA_002091845.1 Anopheles cracens
TGAGCGTTGATTTTGTAATGCCGGTCCGAGCCAAGTTTGTATACGGAAGAATTAAACAGCACTTTGCCCGGTTCATCGTCTTCACTTGCTATTATCATATATGCATTGCCTATGTTGCAAAGCACTATCAGCTGAAGAAGCACCGCTATTAGAGCGCATCTCGCCGCTAGATTGCACCGTTGTCCGCCCATGGTGGACCGTTTCCGGTGCTTCCCTCTGTTGTTCCGCTTTTCCGTTCCGAGTTTTTCACTAGCGTTTCACACTGCCGGACATGGTCGTAGATCTGCGGATAAGAAAAACCACACACGTTCTAAACAACACGTTCCGAGCACAAGAATCCGCTATACTGAACTAATAATTAAGCATAACCACTAGCACACCCCATGGAATCGGAGCTTTTCCCTGCCCTTAGAAACGAACGAACGCAGTAAGCCCTGTAAACCATACGCAGCGCTCTCGGCGGCTATTGGTCGCGCAATACTAATGCACCCTTCGCTATCCTGTTTCTCAGTACGCCGAAAACAGGATGAATCATCACCAGCGGCAGCGGTTTCCCTAGGCCGCCACCGCATGCAGCCGCATGCCTCTGACCCGAGGGAAATATCGATTTTCCCTCGTTTCTTGTATATACCAGCGACAAACACAAGGATACAGCACCGAGACTTCTCGCTCTCCCGGCGCAATGGGCCGAGGAAACGCTAAGAACAGGATAATACAACACCACCGGCGACTAGGCGAGGGATAAAAAGGCTCGCTCACCCTCGCTCATCGCGCGTAACATAACAAGGGAACGGCAGCCGTCGTGTGTTCGGTACCCGACGTAGTGGTAGTGGTGCGCAACAACATAAATTATACATACGGTAGGTGGTAACGACCCTGCGTCAGAAACCCGGTCCTCCGGTTTTCTGAAGGGTTTGATAGACAAACGCCAATACGGTTGGCTTTTTCTTTGCCAACGAAACAAGGATAAATTTCCCCACATAGCGTGCCAACTGAGGTTCGTTTCGGGCATACAAGCCACTCTTACCTTCGGTCGACATTTTTGCACATGCAAACTCTTCACGGAATCCTTTCAAGGTAATACATTTCCCTAATTAGGATGTTTCGATACACGGTTGGAAATAATTATATTTCCGAAGCAAGTTTAAATTGGGTTTGGCACTGGCATACGTATTACATTAGAAATGAAGAAAAAAAGTGATAAATTTTACCAAATTTATAACACAAGTAGAAAAATTACTTGAAAATATGTCTTTGAAACACTACGGAAGAGCACTCTTCAATGACAAAGAACTATCAACTATCAGTTACATTTGAATGCACCACACCAGTAACAATATTTCAACATTGCACACTTCATTACTTTCACATCACATCATGTTTTAACATTAAAAAAAAAACATAATACCCTCAAAAAGCCGTGTGCTTTAAATTACTTAGTTCTTGCTGTGATACGCTTCTGTACACAGGCATTTAAAGTATTCTATATTCAACCACAAAAATGTGCCTTTCTTAAAGAACGTGCACAGTTCGTAAAAAAATTTCCATTATTTTAACGACCGAGCGGTGGCACACTGAAACACACGGGATCGTCTTCATTATCATTTTCCGCTTAAGCCCATCCGGCCTACATTCTTCCAGCTATTTCACCACGGTGAGCACAAAATATTTATCTCAAACAGGTTATCCACTATCCCGTCGCCGCATCTTTCACCGCGAGCATGCTGCGAAAGGAAAATATGCTTGCGTAAGCAAAATCACACGAGAACGCCGCGTACGGGAGGATGTGGGGAACGGAAAGCTTCGCTAGCCGATTGCATGCCACGGCCGCACGGATATGATGGCTACAGCATACGCAGACCCCGCGCGCTCCATTCACTTAATCGACGCAGCAGCGCTTAATAGCACCACGGCAAACTCAATCTAGCGGTAAACTGTCAATGACCGTTCAGCTTCTCTCCATCTCAGCAACCGTGTTGGGGTCGTCTGCGGCTGCACGCGACATGCAAGTCTTGCTCTACACATTCACCCCCTGAAGTATGTGTGTACAACTAGTATGCCCGCTCCGCTTCACAATATGTGGGGGAACTTATTTCGCCTTTGAGGGCGTCGATTCGGTTGGGGTGGTTCCGTTTTAGACCTGTATTTTAAAGCGGGTTTTTTTCGTCAGGAGCCTGCCTGCACTTCACTTTGAACTCATTCAGACGCTGTACAAATGCGCACGTCAATCCGAATTTTCGTATAAAATTGCATATCCGCCAATTTCGTTGAATGGTGATTTTTTCCCTCATCCACACAGCTTCACCACTTGCTCTTCGGAGCAGTAAAAACCATTAAACCACAGAGCCATGGAAAAGGATACGATGCACAGGCAAGTGCATCTCACTTGCGACAGGTATAACAACACCATGCACTGCACGCAGGAAACACACGCATTCTTATGTTTTCTACTGCTCCTATTCTTATTTTCGCAGCGCCACCTTTACAACACATACTCCAGTTTCGTTTTTGTATCGCTTCTCACTTCTGCTTGCCTCTTGCCTTTTCGAGATTTTTTTTTCTCAAAAGCTAACACAACATCGGGAATCACGCACACCACTACATCACAGCGTGCACCAAGCAAGTAACACCAAGCCGCCATCGGTACAAACAAAACCCTCCCTCTCCATTATTTCGGGAAACAGGTTCAAATTTCTTACGCACACATCCGCAAATTCAACGGCGCGGCTCGTGTATTTTCTTCACCTTGCATACTCGCGTCGCGAACAACACCTTTGTCGGGAAACCGTTATTAACTTACTTTTCATTGGCTACCTTTTATCACACGTTGCTCTAAAACCCCTCACGATCACTTTATACCTTGTTTCGAGGGAATTAAATTAGAATTTCATTGAAATAATTAAGTTCAAAACGCAGCTACTCTACGGGAGTGCTTAGGTGAGACGAGATAGTCTTTCTTCTTCTCCTTTTTCTTCTTCGTATGTGTGACTATGCTGTCGAGCGGATGCATACAGCTTCCTAAAACACGATAAAAGAAGATATGAAAAGTGGGTGACCCGTGAACCCGTGAACATAGGAAACTACTTTAATATAATGAGAATGAAACAAAAACAGCCCAACAAAACATTCAAGTTTAAAAAAAAATTGAGCACATTCGGTTTCCCGTTCATTTCACAATTACTCATTTCCCTCTCTCTCTATCAGTCGATCTATAACCGCATGTCCCACTGATAATGCTACAAACGCGTTCCACTTTCATCGGTCGTAATGGTATTGAACAACCATTTATGTGAATATTGCAAAAGCAGCGATGAACATTCAGTCGCATATTTGGACGACCGATTCAGTGATCGAGTGAAAGTTAATTTACTGAAATTAAATAAACGTGAAATTTTAGACACCAAATGGAAAAAATTAATCCCAAAACTGTTTGCACTTAGCTCTTGCGAAAACAATTCAATTTAATACATTTCTTCGTGATTTTCCAGTAAATTAATGAAGCTATCGTTAATATCCGGATAATGTGTAAAAAGTAATCCATTTACAACACATTTGAATGTGTTGATGCTTAGAGAGCTTTAATGTACCACACACAACGTACCACTGCCAATAATACGGCTTTCATCGATACAACTGACACCATTTTCACACAGTAATGCACAAAGGATTGCTACGAAACGATTTTCCCCCAGGAGAATAGCGACAGCAACCGTGCGCTGCTGCTTGGCCAGATATTGAACTGTATTTAAAAAGTGACTGTAGCATCGGTTAGCTTTTATACGAAACACCATTGTAAAAAGCTGATAAAACGCCATGTACGGATGGTATGGGTGTATTGCATTCGATGTTTCCCTCTCCGCCTGGGTTGCACGACCCGACACTGGTGGAGCAGCCGCCCTCGAACTCGTTGCAGTATAATCCCTCGTTCTGATTGCAGCCTTCCACCCAGATCGTTTTCCACTCCGTTTCAACCTTCACACAAACGGCCACGGTGTTACAGTTGGAGCAAATCATACCGGGTGCTTGACGATCGGCACATGTCGATGTTTGAAATTGTGTCACCGACAGCACATGGTTACCGGCAGCAGCATTTATCAGATACTACAAGTAAACACGATAAAAGAAGATATGAAAAGTGGGTGACCCGTGAACCCGTGAACATAGGAAACTACTTTAATATAATGAGAATGGGGTGTATTGCATTCGATGTTTCCCTCTCCGCCTGTTTCAACACCGAATTGTTCCGGAACATGCGAACCATGTAAGGCTTCACAATTCCCGTATTTTCGAATTATTCTTTGCAATTCATCCTTTCTTTATTTTCTTTATTTTCATCACAACCTACTACGTTGAATATCCGTATCAAATGCAGTCAATTTTCGACGGAGGTCACTTCGTGTTGTCCACAATACCGATCTTATGTTTTACCACGCAAGTTGCGCCGTATGCAATTGCGCAAAATGCGCAAAGCCGTCGGAGGCGATGGAGTACAATAACTCGAGCTGTCGGCGTTGTTCACTATTGAGATTAATTTCGTGTAAATATACGTTTCTTGCTTAAATCAATCAGCTAGTTTTATTTTCCAGACGATTGGTGAGTCGGCTTGCATTAGCAAACACCCAAAACACAAGACAGTGTGTTCGCGTTGAAGTAAGTTCCATCGGGACACTGCAAATGCGTTGCGACGAGGTCTGAATTGCAGCTGTAATAGTAGCGACAATGGGCAGGATCGACGTATAAGCCCGGCCGTTCGCATACGTACGGTATGATCGTGCCAGGAGGCATGTTGGACCAGTCCCGCTGCACGCACTGCCCGTCCAGGAACATTTGTGAAGCCGGACAGCGATACAGCCTCGGTCGCAATACGCGATTTCCGTCCACCATTTCGGCTGCACATATGTAGTAGATGTTGTTGTTCCCCGGCCAGGCAGCCATTTGTCCGACAACGCTGCAGTTAAACTGTGGGGCCAGGCATATCGTATCGTTCAACGGCAGCGAGCAATCCCCGGTAGTAGGTGAAAAGGCCGCCCCGCCACAGTCCATGTTGATAGCTACTGGGTTATTGCCATTTTGGACGCACAAGTGGTACAGCCGGCAGTTGAAAGGATGCGGAAACACGCCGGGTGTATTGCATTCGATGTTTCCCTCTCCGCCTGGGTTGCACGACCCGACACTGGTGGAGCAGCCGCCCTCGAACTCGTTGCAGTATAATCCCTCGTTCTGATTGCAGCCTTCCACCCAGATCGTTTTCCACTCCGTTTCAACCTTCACACAAACGGCCACGGTGTTACAGTTGGAGCAAATCATACCGGGTGCTTGACGATCGGCACATGTCGATGTTTGAAATTGTGTCACCGACAGCACATGGTTACCGGCAGCAGCATTTATCAGATACTACAAGTAAACACGATAAAAGAAGATATGAAAAGTGGGTGACCCGTGAACCCGTGAACATAGGAAACTACTTTAATATAATGAGAATGAAACAAAAACAGCCCAACAAAACATTCAAGTTTCAAAAAAAATTGAGCACATTCGGTTTCCCGTTCATTTCACAATTACTCATTTCCCTCTCTCTCTATCAGTCGATCTATAACCGCATGTCCCACTGATAATGCTACAAACGCGTTCCACTTTCATCGGTCGTAATGGTATTGAACAACCATTTATGTGAATATTGCAAAAGCAGCGATGAACATTCAGTCGCATATTTGGACGACCGATTCAGTGATCGAGTGAAAGTTAATTTACTGAAATTAAATAAACGTGAAATTTTAGACACCAAATGGAAAAAATTAATCCCAAAACTGTTTGCACTTAGCTCTTGCGAAAACAATTCAATTTAATACATTTCTTCGTGATTTTCCAGTAAATTAATGAAGCTATCGTTAATATCCGGAGAATGTGTAAAAAGTAATCCATTTACAACACATTTGAATGTGTTGATGCTTAGAGAGCTTTAATGTACCACACACAACGTACCACTGCCAATAATACGGCTTTCATCGATACAACTGACACCATTTTCACACAGTAATGCACAGAGGATTGCTACGAAACGATTTTCCCCCAGGAGAATAGCGACAGCAGCCGTGCGCTGCTGCTTGGCCAGATATTGAACTGTATTTAAAAAGTGACTGTAGCATCGGTTAGCTTTTATACGAAACACCATTGTAAAAAGCTGATAAAACGCCATGTACGGATGGTATCGTTAGGAAAAAAATCGTTTGTCAATCAAAGGAAATTCTTCACCATTTGGACGACGACCTTATCGACCATCAAGATCCCACAGTTGCGGTAGTGTCTTTATCAGTACATTTCGTACCGTTGGTTCAATCAGTTCTGGGTGCTTTCTAAGCCGAGGAAATTGGAAATGTTTTTTTTTCGGGGGATTTCTCACGACTTGGCTCGAAGTAACTGTCTGTAGCAGGAAGCTGTACCTGTTCGCAACCCAAATTTCGTTACTAATGGGCCATGTTTCCAGCGATACGTGTAGGTCAAAAGGTACATGGCTAAACCATCAAGCTGTTTGCAGTTTGAGCGGTTGCAAATCGATAACATCAAAATTGTTAGAAACAATTTAAATCACCACCATACTCATTTGATTCGCTTTGCACCTTTTAGTTTTCTGGTGCGGTTTTGTGATATATAAACACAACAATTATGCGCCAACATATGGACAAAAGAAGGGGAAATTTAATGCATTTTAATTGTAAAAGCACGTGAACGTTGTCTCTTAAATTTAAGAATCGTTTTATTTATCCTCTTTTGCATTTTGTGTTTGCACTTTACTAACGGCTAGATTTGTGCCAGCAATCTTTTGCTACCAAATAGAAAATAAACCATAATAATAGTAGGTAAACCGCGAAACGAATGATTTTTGTTTTATTTTATAGCGAAATAAACACATTTGCACTGCGAGTGAAAGAGCGTGTGTGAGTAGATTTTTCATTTAATGGATTCATCATTGGTAGCAAAAATTTTAAATTTTGATTCTTCTCGCCTTCTTCTCGTTGTTATCGTGTTCCTCATTGCGGACTTCTCGGTACGTGGTTGGCAGGTATTCCAAGCATTTTTTGCCTTGCAAAAACAGCCGCGGCAATTAACTTTAGGGTAATAATAAATAGTTGCTGGCCGTACTTGCCGCAACGGGTTCCACCAACACCTCCCGATCACTTGGGTCATCCCACCGACAGTACTGAAATAGTTGGAGGTGTCCAGCAACCCGAGCGGCACGTATTATGCGTTCATCAATGGAAAAAGCGCGTAACGAAAGTGAGCTACATGCAGATAAACGTACAGCTCACGTATAAAAAGCATTATCATTGTTGAATTGTGTTTTCTTCACACACGCACACGCACGCACAAACACACTCGATTCAAAGCGTTTGCGTTTGCTGTTGTCAGCGGCATAGCCTGATCATCCTACGTTCTGTCCTTCTTGTTTTCTGGCAAACGCTGATGCCGAATAGCGTCGTAAACAACACACACGCACACACACACAAAATGCATTTCATTTAGTCTATATATGGGGTTCGATTTCTTGTGTAAATATCCTATATACTGTTGCGTTCGTACGGAAAAGCGCTGCGGAGGGCCTAAACAATACTCAAGCTACATTGCATATTATTGCTCCTATCGAGAGAAAGAGAAGGTGCATCAAGCCATCGCAACGGGATCGCCGCCATGCTGTGGCAATTAACGTATGCCAGCAACATTTGTCTACGCTTCGTACAGAAATAGGCTGACAGCAGCGTGCTGATAGTCAAGGAGAATTTTTGCTTCGGATTTGATCCTTCTTAGGTTTTAACGTGTCAACGAGCTGGTAATTATAAGAGGGAGCATAATACAAAAAAAAAGAAAAATAACACTCACTTCCATGGACTGGAAAAGCAATAGAATAGTAGGCGCTTAAAACAAACATAAAGGAACGATATCGCACACTAAACAAATTATCATGAACAGACGTCGGAAGCTTCAGACACGCAAAGCGAAATCTAATCACCGTGCTAGCAAAGCATCTTCCCTAGTAAAAGTAGTGCGCGAATTTCTCATCCCACCCCACATGTATGCCAGGATCAAAGATCGAAGATGTGGTTTCGGTACAACTTTGATGTTTAGATATACTTATGTATTTTCGCATGAGTGTCTTCTAACGATAATAGCACGCAATAAGGATACTCACATTAACGGGTAAGAACGAATAGAAAAAGGCAATTGATCGGTATAGTAAAAAGCTATTTATGCAATCAAAGCATGCAAGTAATGCAAATGCGCGTTCCACTAATTTCCACCCACAGCTCCCACAACTTATCGTTTCTTCACTGACCTCATCTCTTAGCGATAAATTAACGTCTTGTTGATTCCGATATTTACTGTAACCTCTTCATTGCCGGCTAGTATCCCCCGGTTCTGCTTATTCAATTGCGCAAGCCAAACTTGACAATGAGAATGACGTGTAGTGTGTTTTGAACGTACTCGTATCGGCACGAAGCGTGGTGGTGGTCAGACGTAAGAACGCTCATTCGTTGAATGTTGTTGTTTCTGCAATATTTTTCTGTTCTTCTGTTCTGTTGATGGCGCGTTTCTTAGCCCTTTTTCTCACTCGCTGTATCTTCTCTGTTTTTTCTTATTTTTTGTTTCGATTTATCTACTTCGTTTTATCATATTTTTTTGTTTCGTCGTCCATTTGTGAAGATAAGCAAGCATATGCCTTGAGTGTTTCCACGGTTAGTTTCGTTCGTTTTATAACAATTGTGTTGTAGTTCATTGTCGTCTTATGCGTCCTCATTGCTGTTGCGTAACGAAATATCAATGAATTCGCTTGCAGCCTAATTGCAAAGCGGATGTATGCGTTTACATTTCGTTTTCCCTATTACAATAATGTCGTAATTAAATAAAAATAGAAAGAAAAAACATCATATATCTGCTTTTTAGCGATTGCTCACTCGCACTAACATCTACGGCAGGGTGGGTGGCCAGATACGAACAGTATCGACATCATATATCTGCTTTTTAGCGATTGCTCACTCGCACTAACATCTACGGCAGGGTGGGTGGCCAGATACGAACAGTATCGGGATAAGGCAGCACGCACAGCAGAAAACAGATGACCTTTCCTCCCCCAGCGAATCAATTGCATTTATACCAATAATTGCAATATTCGGCAGTGTTACCACACCGTCCGCTACGCCGAACCAAAATTGGTGGTGGTCATGAAGGTCTAACTATTCCTGGGCGACGGAAGGTTTTGTGTGTCTAGTATGCCTTAGTTGATGATGTTTTCCTCTACCCGCTGCCTATAACATATTGCCCGAAAACATAAATATTGTATTTTTTTATCGCCATTACATAAATAGTGCTTATATTTCTCCTCTTGTTCATCTCCTTCGCACTTTACTCGTCAACTCAAATATCTATGTACTGGCAATCAGCACTTGTCCATACATTGTATACTGTTCTCCTGCCTAGAATTGTATCATCGTCTCAACTTGCCTGATATATTACTCCGTTTGATTTAATAAATTCTAGCTTCTACGAGGAGGACAGTTTGCAACAAACAAACAAAAAACGGGGAAAAATAAAATGAAAACAATATACGAAAGGAAACAACACGCAAGTTGTTCTCGCTAGACGTACTTATAAACCTATCCGGGCGTAATTGTGGGCGTATTTGTATCGTGTTGCGTTAGCCCCGGCTGAATGGTTCGGGAAATCATGTGATGGATGTATCCGCCCCCTTCCCCCTTTGTTGACAAACCAAGAGCAGCGGAGCTGGGGAAGCCGTGCCTTTACCTCCACACAATGGAAAACAAAATCCCGGAGCGAGTTATTCATTCCCCATCAAGCAAAAAAAAGCCACAGCCTGCCTGCTGCTGTCCCGTTTGTGGTGTCTCTTCTTAGAGAGTGGTGTGCTTAGGACTCGACACGCTTCTTGTCCTTCCGCTTTTTCAAGAACGAAGGCGTTCGCAGTCCCTTCTTTTTCTTCTTGTCCTTTTTGGGGGATCCATCGGTTGAAATATCCTGCAACTCAGAGAGAAGATACATTTTTAGAACATCGAATGCCTATCATAAATGTGTTGCGCCGCCATCCTATCTCGTGTTATCATGCATTCATTGCTTACCTCTTTGCTGCTATGTGAAAATGTGCTCATGTGTGCATCCGATTGTTCGCCATTCTGTACTTGCTCGCCTGGGACAAAGATTATTAATTGTAACAATGTGATAGACGATCGTTATCGTGTGTCTTGTGAACATTACTTTCTTGTATGGACATCAAACTAACAAAACAAACCAACAAAACTAAGACAAACGTAGAAGCCTAATTGTCAAACGTATCGTCCAAGAATGCAACATTAATATAATCTACTTCATCTGCTATGTGATCAACGACCAACGTGAAGGACTGAATTAACTCGTTCATATCTAGCTCCATCTTACAGAACAGCTTGTACATACTGTCGATGGTTGATAAGATCATATTCGGTGTACTCTTTGCCAAGTTTGCTCGATATGCTTGGGTCACATTAGTGCCATCTAGGAGCCATCCATTTTCGGCCACTAAATTCCAATTGTAGTCCAACTCGCTGTTGTTGTTATAGTCTGTTGATGGATAATATTGAATGTGCTTCGCCCCATTCTCATATCCGGCGCGATGAATTCCTTCACCGTATAGTTCTTCGTAGAAAAAGCTTGGTCTGTGCATGCGCCATTCAGTGCCAACGCCATTTAAACGCCAGATCGGTACATAAAGCATGCTGTAAAGCTGTGATAGATCATTGTCGCGATCGATGCAATGGAAATGGTTAATGCTAGCCCTGTCAGTAGCTACACGAAAGCCATTGTAATTGTTTGTCCTGTATGTCCGATATGCCGCTCCTAGATCTGGGAACATACCCGCACAATGCGTGGTTTGTACGTTCGTTTCGTTCAAAGTAGACGAAAATGGCGGGAGGAAAAAGAATAAAAATTTTAATAAAATATAGACACCAGATGAACATATGAAACACATAGGTACCATACGCTAGGTATAGTCACTGAAGAAAATATCAAAACATTGACGACAACGTTCCGTTGCCCGGACAATGACAAAAACAAATGTACTCACTGATCCAAATACCACTGTGAACTTTCGAAGCATGTACAGTAAACAGGGAAAACACGAGATCGATCTGTAACACGCTGCAGTTCAAGGTGGTAAAAGACCGCATACCAAAGATAGAACGCTTTACTCACTCACTGCACGTCGTCCATGATAATACATAGGCTGAAACTAAATTCGTATTGAAAAGATCATTCGCATTGCTTGCTATTCGATTTCATTAAACCAACCAATAAAACACAAAACACAGACATTTAGAACATGTACGATTGGGCAATACCGTATACCCAACAGGGATAGGATATTTGCCTTGCCTTGTACTTACCGTCGCTTAGAACAACCTCCGGTTGGCTTGGTTTCGGCGCTTGCTTAGTTTCTATTCTTAGGACGTGATGTTCTGAAAAACAAGCCAATTGACACGCCGTTAGTGGTTTCGGTCACGTTCTCTATGTGGAAGAGGATCGCGTGCAGTCTCTTCCCCCAGAACACTCTTACCTGCTGTTGTTTCTTCCTGTTCCGACTGACTTGGCGGACTGACAAGCGAAGCGCCCTTGACTGGGCCACTGATCTGCAAAGAGCTAAGTGCTTCCGATTCGGAGAAATCTGTGTCCGTGCCTGCCGGAAACGAAAACACATCGTAGGAATTGAGTGTTACGGGCGCAAATAGCACACGACGAGATTGAGCGAATAATTGGTTCAAACTTACCATCTCCATGTCGCTTCTTTTCGACCGTCTTTTTGTATTCGTTGAGTTCGTCGTCGGTTACGGAATCGAATGGATTTTTCGCGTACGGCGCCTTGTAGACGGTGGCGTTGTGCTGGTACCCTCGCTGGATGATACCCTTGGATGCGGCACCCATCAACACAACATGATCTCCAGCCGCGGAAACATTGGCATCCTTCATCCGGTTGGCCTCATCCCAGGAAACACCCTCCAAAATGTGAGACTGTGGTCCAGCCGAAATTTTATCGGCACGCCGGTTATCCTTAATCTACAGGGGCAGAGTCCGGTAAAGAAGAAGTTCGATGCAAAAACGCGTTAGAACAATCAACACGGTACAAACGCAGGCACACGTGGATGTCCCGATTACACTTACCTGCTGCTGAATTCTTTTAAATTCCCGCGGGTTGGTGTTTGTCGGCACAAACTGATGAGCATGTTCAATCTTCACCGGCGTCGACGAATGAGTTGGAGATGGTTCCGCGACCCACTGCGCAAATTTCGCAATAAAAAGCAAACAACACTTTACTATACTGATTTTGTCGCTAAGAATACAACGATACGGTTTTAGGATTCTCTAAATTGGATTAATTCCAGCCTTTAGCGCTTGGCTCAACATTACCGATCGATCTTATTACGCATTATTGCAAGAGGGAAACTGAGTGGTTATTTTCAAGAAATTATCGAGCAGAGCGAGCAACTTTCGACGGTTCAAAACATAAAAACACCAACTTCAGTTTTTTTTGGACAAACCCACCGGCATTGATGCATACTAGTGGCTAGTGGCTTTTTATTAATAATTGTAATTGCGTTCGCAGTTTAGTTGACAAAATAGTATGTTTAATTGTCGCATGTTATCTATGTGTTTGACAAATTTACTACTTTTTGTGCTTAGCTAACAACGATTCGTGCTAAGTATACACTGGACGCTCGAAAGAAATATATTATTTTATGTAGGGGGTTATTGATTTTTAATTCGACATTTCGATCAATAAAATGTAATTTTCTTCAATCGGATAAATAGCCATTAGCAAGCTGCACACAAAACCGAAACACACCAGCACACATAAAACATTCGAGTATAACCAGAAGCGAGAAAGTGTTATTCTTTATCACTAATGTTCTTTGCTCCTCTTTTAGTGTGGAATGTTAGAGTCCAAGCTACTGTTTTTATGTAGTTCTTCTGGAATGTTCAAAGTATGTTAAAAATGCTTTACCATTGTAAATTGGTTAAATTGTTATCGAAAACCATTAAATTAAACAAATAAAAACTTCAAAACAAATTGCTCATTGAATGACTAGACAATTTATCAAATCATATAACATCACTCTGAACGAAAGCAAATAAGTAGTATGCAACACGAAATCATGTACGAACTTAAACTGCGCACACTAAGGAAATGTTTCAGTTGTGTTAAGTGCAAAATTAACAACATATGCGAATACATAAAATCAACAAAAACTTATACAAACATAAGGTTTTGTGCATGAACGATTGTTACGAATAAAAGAAACACTACTCCCGTAACCGATTCCAGCAATAAAACTAGCAAAACTACGATCAATTGTTAGTAGCTGTGATTGTTTAGTAACTGCCGATGACCATAAAAGAGGAGAAAAGACGTGCGTTAGAGTTAAACGGGTTTCGAATCCAACCGACGAAATAGGAAGATCGAAAAGTCGAATGATCTATCATATAACCGTTAGTTGTCCGAACCGAAGGCGTTTATAGGCTGAGGAGGCATTATAGAGAAGTGATGTATCGCGTATAGTGTTGTGTTCTTTAGCGATTATTAGCTGCATTAGTTTAGATTTCCTTCAATGGTAACAATCTCTACCTTGGTGATCTTCTTCGGATCTGGTGTACCGGTCTCTAACACCTCTACCTTTTGGTACACATTCGGCGAATTTAGCCAACGGGTGCGATCGCCGACCTTGCGCGGATCTCCCTTACGCCATATTCTAAAATAAAAACAATCCACATAAGAGTACGAAAATAGAGTAAACGTCCAACGAGTTTCAATCAACTAGCGATCGGCCTTCGCCTTAACGTACCCTTGCTTGAAGAGCTCCTCCTCCTCAATTAGATAGCCTAATGATGACACTGCTGGTGGTACCTCGATGTCGTTGCGCGGCTTCGGAATATCGCCCTTAATCAACGGGTTGCGGAAGATGTATCCTGTGCGGAATCCGGCGTTATCCAGCATACGCATGAGGGCTTCAAACTCGGATCCACCAACGCGCCACTTCGGTGTCTGTGGGCAAAGAATTACAAATGTGACAAAACATCAATTACCGTTTCGCGATGCACCCAACTTTCTTCTTGTGTGCGTGCTGTTTATCAGGACGAAATATTCAGAACGCGTTACATACTTTGGAAAGTTGTCCTTCCTTGTTGTCCGTTGCTTGAGCAGCAGCCGCCTCCGGTGCCTCGCCCGATGGTTTGCGTGCTGCGTCATAGATAGCCTTGCGAGTCTCCTCGGGAATCAGGATCAAATTTTCCAGTCCCACCGGCAACAGCTTCAACTGAGCTTCGCACGCTTGTACCATGTGTGTGACATGGTAGAACGCTTCCTCAATAGTTTCTCCACAGCACAACGCCCCGTGATTCGAAAGCAGCAACACCTTCGACACCGGTCCCAGGCTGCGCAACAGTTTATCTTTCTCCTCCGGTTCATTCAGTGCTTTGGAAGTAAATTGCGAGAATAATGCGTGACGTTTAATGTTTGGTTAAGGGCGTACTCTATATAATATTCCATAAGAAAGATTTGTTCAAAGAACAGCAGTAATAACAATATGATACGTGTTTGAGATATGCGGCAACAGAAATGAATCACGTTAGCAAAACGGAGCTTCCAGATAAGATTAGATAAGATAGACCCATTTTTACGGGTTTCAATGCGGCTAGAAGTTAAAAATTGTGCAAAAATTTACCAATATAAAACTCATTTTTAATATAGTTAATTAACTTTATATTATTACTTCATTTTAGCTTATCGATTGATCGCTGCTAGTTTCCCCAATGCCCAAAATCATAAAAACACGATTCTTACCTCCAGCATACGTATGGAACGCTATTTCTCCCAAGAGGGCAGCGTGCTTCGTCAGTGGTTGTAATCCTTGCTTCAAGGCCGAAACAGCGGTTACGGCACTGTATGCTACATATATTGCACAACGGATGTCCGGTCTGGCGGCATGAATTACTGAGTGTAGGGTGAACTCTGCAAATCGGCGAATAGATGGACAGAAAATGACGGAATCATAAGTTTCTCCAACCTATAGAGCAAACACGCGATCAAGGATGTCCACTTACGACTAGTGTTGATTCCAAAGTTGGTCGTGCCATGCTCAACAATCTGCCCCTGCATGTTCACCTTGTTCAGGGAGGAAGCGGTAATCTCATGGTACAGCATACCGTAAGGATTCACCAGGAACAGCTCCTGATCGGCATTCAAGCGCGCCGTGATCTGGCACGCTATGCCTTGGGTCCAACCAAGCAGATCCATCAACCGGAAGGTGGCGGCCAACTTGCAGCGCAGAATCTTTTCGCCCTTCTCGTAGCTCATCGATTCCACGCCCCGGATATCGTTGATCGGTACCACGCAGTTGGAGCTTTTAAATACGCTACCGATGCGTGCCGCTGGCATGCCCATAATGTCGGACAGTTGCTGCAGTATCGTCGACGATCCCTCGCGCATCTGACCATCTACAATTCGTTCCAGTTCCTCGCGGAACAGACGCGAATTCATGATTGCCTCCACGCGCTTACGTCGTTCCATCTCCCGCATATCCGCCTCGATGTCGGCCGGGCGCGGCTTCGTGCCCTCCTCTTCGGACACCGTTTCCAGGCCACCATTTGTATGAATTGCTGCCGTCTCGGTTTCGGTTGCCATCCTGCAATGATTTCAATATCTATTAGCGATAACATAGTGGCACCTTGGAGCGCTATGTGCGTCCTGCTCTTCTCCGTTGCCTCACAAGACGCGTTTGATTAAATATTGACATTAGCGATCGCCTGCTTGATTTCTGCACTCGATGGATGATTGTACCTGTGCTATCGAGCTAAACCCTTGTCTAGCCCTTGAGATAACTACCTCTATGATTTGGCTATTTTTATTCGATAACGGATTCGATTTAGAGCCCGTTTAACACAATCCGAAACAATTCTGAGAATTCAGCAGAATCGAACACAACAAGTGCAAGCATCTGACAAATACTAAAGCTGCGCTGCGCATACAGAGCGCTTCATTGTACGCCGCCGGAGCCACTCAAACTTGGTAAATATATAGCAATGATGTCATCGCTATCAATCTATGAGCTCTTCGGGTCATTTATGCTCTCGCGCGCCCCCCTGTTTATTGCTGCATTTTTTATGTTCCATTCAATCTCGTCACCCTGCCACCGCCTTAGCAGACTG
>KZ072392.1:23532-34573 GCA_002091845.1 Anopheles cracens
CACCAGTATAGAGGATATATTGCAGTAGATCAACAATACTGTTTACTTATGCTCACTTTGGCGCTCTATTTGATCTATTTGATCTGTGGTCTCTGTTAATGGGATGAGAATGGAAACATTATCAACAATTGAAATTAAAAAAAAAAAAAACAGACTGTCAGTCTGGAACTATAGCGTTTCTGAGAGGATACTCGTGCAAAAACAGTGAAAGTCTCTTCTACTTCTGATTTAAAATAAGTTTTCTATAAATGTATGTATAAATTAAAACTCTTGGGATCACAATCATGTATCGTATCAGCACATCGTTATCAGCAACCGGTTCGTCTAAGAATTGGATCATAAGAGATCGGCGTTGCACCTCAATTTATTACAGCTACATTATTGTGTAGTGGGAGAGAGCGTGGCTTTGGGTCGTTCTCGTGCTACTCATTCCTTGCCTTAGCTACACGACTGCAACTTCACCCAGTTCACAACCCGACACAAACACAGTCCAGAAACAGGGGGGGTGAAATATGACACTGGAATCAGTTTCCAAGTAAAAAAATGAATAATAAAATATGTGACATTGAACGAACTTGGCTCCAATAAGACCATTTCCCCAAAGTTAGAAAAATGTGTTAATCGCTTGCTAATGGACTATTTCTCGCCCATTGCACCAATGGAAGAAAGCGCTATCATTCGGGTAGTTAAAATAGAATAAAATCCTCCCAAAATACCCTCACAACGTCTTAATTATGCACTTCACGCAATGTGCTTTCTAGCGCAAAAAGAGAACGACCAAACACAGCATTACAGCAGTGTACGACAGTCGGTAAAAAGGAAATTGATGTCGGTCAAAATATTTACACATTTTAATCATCCTGTCGCTGTTCAGTTCTCTCGAGCCCGGCCCGATGCAACTGCTGACCGACCGTATCGCCCGAACGTCTTTAGGTGCGAATCTTTGCATACCGCAGATGCGGAGAGTAATGGAACGGGAAGCTCGAATTGGTAGCTTGCATTTTACGACCCCATAAACGGTGTCGTGAAGCATTTTCGAGGAATTTTTATTTGCCTCTCTCCTGCGAACTAGTGTGAAGCAGTATCGCGAACTCTGCGAGGCCTCTGATGTGTCTGAATGCTCTTTTTTTCTCTCTTTTTGACACCAACATCCAGTCGATCAGTTTTATGATGCATGTTTTCGCTTACATTGTGTACGTGTGCAACGTTTTTTTTTTGCGCCATGCCGTCGTTAATTCGTCGCTCTCGAGCGACGCCTTTCGACGTCTTCTTTGAAGAGCCGGGGTGGAAAAAAAAACATTTCAACGAGAGACGAGAGAATGTGCCCGGGAACACGGTGAGCCTGCTTCTCCAACTGGCGTGTTTTCCCTTTTTTGGATCGGCACGTCGTTTGCATTGATAGGGTGTGATGAACGGTGGACTGATAAAAATAAATCCCTTTTAATGGGTCAACCCCCGAGGCACGGCCCAGCGATGCACGCGTTGTCTTCAATTCGCGCAAGTCGCGCGACGCAACCGCCGCGTGTCGGTCGGTCGTCCGGTTCGTTGCCTTCTGTGCGATGTTTGATCGAGATCCTATAATTAACTCGTGTACATGCGTTTTCTTGCCGGATTTTTTTTGTTAACCGGGGCCACACGACAGGAGGGAATGTCCGCCGCCGGTGCAGTGCACGGCAATTGATCCTGTTCGATCGTTTGTGCCTGACGACACATTTATGTTATCGCCTTTTTTCGTTCCTCAATTGTGTGCAATTAATTTAACTAGTGCAATCGACTGCTTTCTGGAAAGAGTCTCAGAAAACAAACAGTTTGAGACACCTTCTTCGAGCAAATGGTTGGTAATATGAGCAACATTGAAACAACCCCCCTTTACCACACAAACGGTGGGTGCCATTTTTATCACCGGTGTTGTTTCGAGCCCGGTGACCCATCTTCGAGCGGAACTGTCTGTGCATCTTGGCACATGCTTCGCCGGTTGACGCGCAATGTTTGCTTTCCTTCTTCTGCGTCTTGCCCGTCACACTCGACCGAGGGGAAGTGATCACCATGCTCTGCTATGCGCGTGCCGTGTCCAATTGCGCAAAAGGTGTTTTTTTAAGTTTAAGTGGACGAATCGGGGTGTGAATTTAGGAAGTACCGTCTTTTCGGGAATTGACCTCCAGTACATGGACCAAATTCAAGTTATTGCTGGGATATTATTCTCGTGTTTTCTTATGTAGAAAGTTTCGACTTGAAAATTATTGAGCAATTGAGCTTAGAATAAAAGACTCATATTCGATCTAAATGGAATTCTTAGTTTAGGTGATCGCTCATTAAACACAGTTTAAAATTGTAAACTCACTATTGTGCAGCGCATTAGACTCCATTTATGTTGCATCTCGCCAAGGTTTTGGATGAAAAAAATCAGTACCAAACTGTGCAAATGACGAACATAAATTTGCTATAATTGTCTGGCGCATTTTCCTGGTTCCTGTTTTTGGTTTTTCGTGAAATATGACACTGGAATCAGTTTCCAAGTAAAAAAATGAATAATAAAATATGTGACATTGAACGAACTTGGCTCCAATAAGACCATTTCCCCAAAGTTAGAAAAATGTGTTAATCGCTTGCTAATGGACTATTTCTCGCCCATTGCACCAATGGAAGAAAGCGCTATCATTCGGGTAGTTAAAATAGAATAAAATCCTCCCAAAATACCCTCACAACGTCTTAATTATGCACTTCACGCAATGTGCTTTCTAGCGCAAAAAGAGAACGACCAAACACAGCATTACAGCAGTGTACAACAGTCGGTAAAAAGGAAATTGATGTCGGTCAAAATATTTACACATTTTAATCATCCTGTCGCTGTTCAGTTCTCTCGAGCCCGGCCCGATGCAACTGCTGACCGACCGTATCAGCAACGCCCGAACGTCTTTAGGTGCGAATCTTTGCATACCGCAGATGCGGAGAGTAATGGAACGGGAAGCTCGAATTGGTAGCTTGCATTTTACGACCCCATAAACGGTGTCGTGAAGCATTTTCGAGGATTTTTTATTTGCCTCTCTCCTGCGAACTAGTGTGAAGCAGTATCGCGAACTCTGCGAGGCCTCTGATGTGTCTGAATGCTCTTTTTTTCTCTCTTTTTGACACCAACATCCAGTCGATCAGTTTTATGATGCATGTTTTCGCTTACATTGTGTACGTGTGCAACGTTTTTTTTTTGCGCCATGCCGTCGTTAATTCGTCGCTCTCGAGCGACGCCTTTCGACGTCTTCTTTGAAGAGCCGGGGTGGAAAAAAAAAACATTTCAACGAGAGACGAGAGAATGTGCCCGGGAACACGGTGAGCCTGCTTCTCCAACTGGCGTGTTTTCCCTTTTTTGGATCGGCACGTCGTTTGCATTGATAGGGTGTGATGAACGGTGGACTGATAAAAATAAATCCCTTTTAATGGGTCAACCCCCGAGGCACGGCCCAGCGATGCACGCGTTGTCTTCAATTCGCGCAAGTCGCGCGACGCAACCGCCGCGTGTCGGTCGGTCGTCCGGTTCGTTGCCTTCTGTGCGATGTTTGATCGAGATCCTATAATTAACTCGCGTACATGCGTTTTCTTGCGGGATATTTTTTTGTTAACCGGGGCCACACGACAGGAGGGAATGTCCGCCGCCGGTGCAGTGCACGGCAATTGATCCTGTTCGATCGTTTGTGCCTGACGACACATTTATGTTATCGCCCTTTTTCGTTCCTCAATTGTGTGCAATTAAGTTAACTAATGCAATCGACTGCTTTCTGGAAAGACTCTCAGAAAACAAACAGTTTGAGACACCTTCTTCGAGCAAATGGTTGGTAATATGAGCAACATTGAAACAACCCCCCTTTACCACACAAACGGTGGGTGCCATTTTTATCACCGGTGTTGTTTCGAGCCCGGTGACCCATCTTCGAGCGGAACTGTCTGTGCATCTTGGCACATGCTTCGCCGGTTGACGCGCAATGTTTGCTTTCCTTCTTCTGCGTCTTGCCCGTCACACTCGACCGAGGGGAAGTGATCACCATGCTCTGCTATGCGCGTGCCGTGTCCAATTGCGCAAAAGGTGTTTTTTTAAGTTTAAGTGGACGAATCGGGGTGTGAATTTAGGAAGTACCGTCTTTTCGGGAATTGACCTCCAGTACATGGACCAAATTCAAGTTACTGCTGGGATATTATTCTCGTGTTTTCTTATGTAGAAAGTTTCGACTTGAAAATTATTGAGCAATTGAGCTTAGAATAAAAGACTCATATTCGATCTAAATGGAATTCTTAGTTTAGGTGATCGCTCATTAAACACAGTTTAAAATTGGATACGGTCGGTCAGCAGTTGCATCGGGCCGGGCTCGAGAGAACTGAACAGCGACAGGATGATTAAAATGTGTAAATATTTTGACCGACATCAATTTCCTTTTTACCGACTGTCGTACACTGCTGTAATGCTGTGTTTGGTCGTTCTCTTTTTGCGCTAGAAAGCACATTGCGTGAAGTGCATAATTAAGACGTTGTGAGGGTATTTTGGGAGGATTTTATTCTATTTTAACTACCCGAATGATAGCGCTTTCTTCCATTGGTGCAATGGGCGAGAAATAGTCCATTAGCAAGCGATTAACACATTTTTCTAACTTTGGGGAAATGGTCTTATTGGAGCCAAGTTCGTTCAATGTCACATATTTTATTATTCATTTTTTTACTTGGAAACTGATTCCAGTGTCATATTTCACGAAAAACCAAAAACAGGAACCAGGAAAATGCGCCAGACAATTATAGCAAATTTATGTTCGTCATTTGCACAGTTTGGTACTGATTTTTTTCATCCAAAACCTTGGCGAGATGCAACATAAATGTTACATTAAAAGCGTTATACAATGAAACTACAATCAACCGGAATAGCGACGCTGTTACTGTACTGTTCATTTAGAGGTTGTGATTTTTAAGACGACTACGCGAACGATGACGCGCTCGTCGGCCTGCCCGCCATGCTCGCCCGCACCGTGTCCATGACTGGCGCTTTCGCTTGGTCCGAAGGTTCGATTGCGGTGGGACGAACGTGAGTGATCCATTTCTGTTGCGAGTGCTCCTGCGAGCGCGCTATTTTTGGACGCCACGCGAGTTATGGCGCGACTGTTGCCGGGTCTGTTTGTTGTCGACGGACAATTGTGGCTCCAAAACATTACCGGCCTGGATGGAGATGGGGAATTTAAATGAATTTCTCTTCCTCTATGATAGTCGTGTAGCACCCATGGGTTTGTTCTTTTATTAGAAGTAATGGTAAAATGAAGAATATTCGATTGCTCGACCCTAAATAGATTCTTAGGCTTAATTTAATAAATGGGTTCACTTATAACTATTCACAATATTGAAAAATTATTAATAATTTCCAATAAACAATGGAAAAAAGGGACATTTGGATCATAACTTTACTGGTCTTTGAGATTGCTTAACTTAATTGATGAAATTGAAAAAAAAATAGATCAATTATGCTTCAAGCGTCCTCCATCGTACTGAAACATCAGTAATTCAGAATAATTTGATTGAATTTAGTTTGATTTTGTATCTATTTTATATGAAAAAACGAGTGTAAGCTGTTGTTACATAAATTTAGTTTTATAGTATAATAATTTGTAGATTCACCTTAACCAAATTTCCATTTTTTATGCTATTTATAATCGTGTTAAAAACTGTAGGCAAAACATATTACCATACCATAAAACTATAATACCCACGTGCAAAGTGTATCGTCCTAGCTTAGATTGAATGCCGCCATCTGTTCATGGATAACAAAAGCGTATTTATGTTTTCGATTATTCAAACTTATTTTAACGCATGTACGTACATAGAACTTTCAAAATAATGTTATAACTTACGAAATTATTCTTATAATCTTATTCTAACGTATAGTAAGCAAAAATGCTAAGACAATTATGGTTTTTGCTTTTTTTAATGCACCAGTTGCAATAATCTGTAGGGCATCAGAGACTCTCATCTGATCCTGCTAGATTGATCTTTGTTTTAGTTTATTTGTTTGATTTAAGAATGATTGACTTATCACTGCCGCCATCACTGTAACTGTTTGAGCTCAAATTTATTTATAATTCAGAATTTCAAAAGCGTTCAGAACGCTGAAGTAAAAGTATTGCAGCCCGTGCTGTCGATCGGCTGTTCGATCGATCTTCAAAAATGTACCTTCTGCATCCAGTTGGATGAGATCACGCACGCAAGTACGCCAGCGAGTTGCCTACCGCTAATAAAGCCCGCGTGGAGGCGCGATGTCGAGGTCGCGGGACGTCTCGCGTCACCAGATGAAACCCGGGAGCTGCTTGCCCTGATCGTGCACTTCCGGCTTTATGTCCGCGGCGATCATTCATCTCCGGCGTGACTCAGGCGCACATGCACAACACACCATCCAGTGGGATGAGTGTCGAGCGCGCCAACAAACGCGCACTCACACCGCCAGGCGTTCAAGAGCCGGCGAAGGGGTTCTGCTGCTCGATCATCAACGTGCGCGCACAACAAGAGATCATCGCCTTCGAGCGCGTTGGCGCGTTGGCGATCTGCCGCGCAAAGAAAGCGCGTCAAGAATGTCGTTCGTCCTTCGATCCTTGCTTGCGAGAGGCCCGGTTTGTTGTTGCTGTTGTTGTTGATGTGTGTGACGGGTTGCGGCGCACCTACTGTACTTGATTTGCGTTGGAGGCGCAAGCAAAAAAAAAGCAATCCGCACGGCCCCGTCGTGTGTGCCGTTTGCCAAGAATCGATACGTTACGTTCGTTTGGCTTGGCGTGACGGATTTTGTGTGACGGCGGAGCAGCTGGGGGGTTACGTTTAGTGTCTTTTCGCGTCTCCGACCGAGCGGACGGGCTGTGGATTCGGTTTGAGGACTCTCGCATGCGTTGCCTCCTCTCGGGCGTTGTGTTGTTGTCGTGCGCGGCAAGGTGTTCCTGAAGTGTTACCAGAGTGTGTCGCTCCATCTCAGTGCACGGTTTCGGATGCATAATTCGGAAAGCCTACTGAATGTGCCGTCCAACGTCTCGTAACGCCCCTTCAGTAGCACGATCGCGAGTTCAAAGGGCGTTCTCTGTGTTAACAACCACGAGCTGGGTAGCGAACCTGTCGCCGTGGTACTGAGCAGCACTGCAAGAAGTCACAAGAAGTCTGTGCCGTGCTTTCAGCGTTACTTAATCACAAACGCGGCCCGTGCGGATTGCATAATTTCAGTGCAGATTCTTTCGTGTGCACGATCGCGCTCTGGGGGAGAAGGGCAGAACTTGCTTTCCGTTGCTCCCTTCGCCTCTCGAACGCCGACTCCCCCCTTATCTCCAACCGTGCGTTTGTGTGTAGCGACAGATATTCTGCGCGCGAGGGTGTGAGAAAGTAAAAATAAATTCTAATCCAACTCGTGAGCCCCAACACCAAGCGCCAAGGCCCGGTAGCAGCGGCAGTGGTTGCGTCCGGTGACGGCTAACTGTCGTTAGTGTATTGCTCCAGTGCTCACGCCGCGCGTGCTGGTTCTGGCTGAAGGGAGCGCAGTGTTCCGTTTGCTTCGGCACCACCGTCGGCGGGAAGTGCGTCACACGGACAAAGCCGCCGCCAGCCTGCCTTTCGGTCGCTGTTACGTACGCACAACGCAGGAGGCGGGTTGTTGTCACACGGCGGAATCGGCGATAATAATAGCAGCCCGATCCCCCCAACGGGCACAACAGCGCTCTCGCCTCAGCAACAAGCGAGCTGAGTCGGGGTTTTCGCTTCCGAGCAAAACATAATACACAACACACGCGCGTCGCGTCGTTTCTCCCCTTGTGATCTAATCCGTGAATACGCCCCACCAGCGCCGTTGGTTGGTAGATGTGAAAAGCCTTACTCTTTGCTGTGTGCGTGTGTGTGTGCGTTGGTGATTGTGTTGTTCTTGCGGGAGTGAAGAAAATCCGATCTTTCGAAGGTGGGAAAGAACTTTGAACGACTGCCGCGAAATGACCAGCGCGCTGTGCTACATTTCCTCGTCGACGCTCACGCAGTCCTGGCCGGCGAAGGAGGAGGGCTACGGTGAGTACCCCAGCCATTGTGCAACAGGTTGCGATTGCGCGCGCGGGAACAAACACGCAAAGAGACAAACATTCCTTGCCTTGGTGGGAGAGGCGTGTTTCGGTTTTTTTGCTGTTGTTTAGTTTCGTTCCTGTTCAGAACTGTTGCAGTTCGTTGACGTTTCGTTGGGAGCGGATTCGTTCAACTCCGAACTTTGACTGCTAAATCCGATAGGAGTAAATGCAAGTCTGAAAATAGTTTTTGTGGGCGAGCAGCTTTTCCCGAAACTGCTAATAAACACGATACAAAGAAAAGTAAAAGACGTTTTTTAGATAAGCAGTTAGATGAAGCATGTGAAAGCTAGTAACATTCTTGACTTGCATATATTTGCTGTAAAACATGCTTTATGCTCTGGGACGTCTCGATCGCAAACCGTTAAAAAAGATTCCCAATACCACTCTGAAAGTACTCTGCTTCGCCGGTGAGTATGGAACGAAATACGTGCCTTTTTACAGCTTTTCCTTCATTTATGGTGATCATAGAGCACATCACTTGCCCGACGCGTCTTGTGTACCGGCTCGCAATAACGCAAAGCTCTCGGCATCATCACAACGCGCTCTCTCGTCGCTGTGACCTCGTTGCCTCGTGCGGGGACATTAAGAAGTTGTTTTATGGGCTGAACGAGAGCACCATCATAAGGACCTCCCCAGTGCGGGGTGCGGTGTCCTCTTGTCGATCGTTATTGCGTCTGGATCGTGCGCGTGTCCCGTTTGGTCGTTCGATTTGATTCGCGTCTGTGGTTATACATGGACGTGCGGGCAGCTTGATAAGATGCATTTTGATTCACCTCCTTCTGCTCATAAGTCTAAGCTGAGACGCAGTCGTTAGGAAGGGGGAGTTAAGTCCGACTGCGGACTGCAATGACACAAGAGGGACAGTCATCAACCCTCCTGGCGATATTACGATCGTAAAATCTCTTGGATGCTCCACAGTGGACGGCGTGTTCGGTGATCGAGTGGAAGTGAACGTGACATTGGGTTGTTTTTTTAATTATATTTCACAAAAAAACTTCAAGTCGGGTCTTCAGGTCAGGTGAGCCCTGCAAACACTTCAAAACACATAATCGCTTAACCACAATGATCGATAACATCGGCCCATGGGTTATGATAATCACGATCACCGTCACCAAAAGCACCGCGAAGACCGCGTCTTGTTGGTTTCTGCTGGCACCAATTTCGCCTGGCTTCGCTGATGCGCCGCCGCTTACGGTGGGATGGAGGGACCGGATCGTTACAGTAAAGTGGGATATTTGCGACGTGATTATTCCTGCCAGCCAGCCAGTAGCGACCCGGGCAAACGACTCCGGCGACAACGTCGTTTTCTCGTCTACGGCAAAAGGTGACGAACCTCGCCCTGTCTCACCGGGAGGAGGGTGGTGCAGTGGGCGAGAGCGGGGAGGGGTTAAAGGTTAGAATTTTGGGATGCAAATTAGCTGCAAGTAAAACTGTGTTGTGGCTGCTACCTAGCTTGCTTTTGCTGGCTTGCTTTGTGTCGTAGGGGGGAGGTTCGGTTGCCTGGTAAGGGACACATGCAGACCCTGCAGACGCTTACCGCGCTGCCGTTGGTGGTGCTAACCCGAACATTGACACACGATACATTGGTGTGTGTTAACATCAGCACCGGGCGACGGGAAAACAAATTGTGCCGCTGCAACCGAACGACTTTTCGGAAGGGGGTTAGGTTGAAGATGTTGCTGTGTTGTCGTGGCTGTGGAGTTTCGGCCAACGCACACACACACACATATACCCCATACGGTTTCGGTCAGGATCTTTCATCCGATTTTGCGATATGTTGGGTTGTGTTCGCTTCTGGAGTTTGAGGAGGGGGAGCGAATCAGCATTAACTTTATCTTCGACGACGCGGGTCTCTCTCTCTCGGGGTTGTGCTTGTATTGTTTTTCCGTCTGGTCCCAATCGCCCCTCCTCGCCGGCGGGAACGAAGAGGAACGGTTTGGTGGTCGGGTTCTGTCTGGAAATACCCCACGGGTGGAAAGGAAACATGCGGAAAAAAGGGAATCTGTCTCCTCCCTTGCGGCGCGAGAGGTCATTGGATTTTCGTGCGAATCATGCACAAACGGACGACCGACCAGCACGGGAAAATGGGGATCTACTTTTCTTCTACGAATATGGGCGAACAACGAACCGGTCGCGGCCAGCGTGTTCTGCTGGTGAGCGGAAAAGGATTGCACGAAGTTGTGTGTGGTGGTGGTGGTGATTCGAATCCGTCTGGCGGGTTCGATTTAATGTTTCATTTTTAGAGTGCCCTCGGTTGATTTTCGGACAAGATTGGAGCAGACGCCGGCAGACGGAGCTGGATCCGCTGGATTGGGGAGCTGCTGCTGCTGCTGCTGGTCCGTCATCTCTTTTTGTTTTTGTTTCTTTTTGGAACACGGCGGAGAGAACGGCGGTGTAAAGCGGAGCGAGCGAGCAGGCAACCGGGCACAATCTGTCTGGAGGTTCGGTTGATGACGCGAGAGGAATAGTAATTCCTGCTACAATCTGTTGGAAGAAAGATTGCACGAAAAGGTGCAGAAAACTTGTTGGAAGCAATTTAAAGTGGAAGGATGCGCGATTGCCTACGTGAAGAGTTTTTAGGGCATTTTTGGCAACAAGATAAAGGTGTAATTCGCTTTATTGAATGACTGGGAGGTTCGTCCTTCCAGTTTATCAATATATATCAGCAGGGATTACAGTGCGTATGAAACATAAAATATACAGTCAATCTCGTGCGTTCATCTTTGGAGTAAACGTACAGTACAGTACTTGTACAACGAGCATAATTGCAACATTAAAGTTATATGTTCAATTCGTTATAAGTGACAAAGTTGGTCTTTTTCATAATATTCCAAATAGTGATTTCATCTGGAGCGATTTAAGGTTTTCTTTTATTTGCATTTACTTTTTTATTGATTTTTTTTTCAATTATTATGATCATTGGAATGTAGTAAAGTCTT
>KZ072392.1:70099-118255 GCA_002091845.1 Anopheles cracens
TCCGGATTTTCACTTTTAGCGAGCATCATGGGCCACCATGATGATGCTGCTGAAACAGCTGCAATAACGTTGCCTGAACAATGTGGAAGGCAGAAAGCCATGAAGGAGCTTGAACAGGAAACGAGAAAGCGTTAAGGACCGTGTATCAACTTCTGCGCAATCGTTTAAAGCGTGCTACACGGAATGTGCTACAAAAGTGCTACATGGAAACAAGAAAAGCAAAGGCTACTGGGTACAAACACGTGGGACCGGGTTGAAAAATCGCATGTCAATCTGTGAACGAAAGCAAAAGAAATGACTTTCAACATCTGCACAAGAGGCCCAGCGAGCGAACGAGCGAAAACGAACATCCAAGTGGATAGTTTTGAACCTTGAAGGAGGGAATGCGCAGATCAAGCGCATCTTGCAATAAAGAAATGGCACACGAGCGTCGCGTAGCGTTTTAGATACATAATTGAGCCAGGCGAGCCAGCAAGGATGATCGGGGGGATTGTGCTAAAACAAAAGAAAGGCAACATTAAAGATAATAGGTATTAAGACATGTGATTCGGCGGAGGAAGAAAAACGCATCGACGGAGCAACAGAAAGAGAAGAGGTTTAGAAATGATACGCAAACAAGGACTAGCGCAAAAGGCGTAACACAAACTCGCGAAACAAAGCATGCTAGGGGCAGTCAACAAATCCACAGCCCGCCCCCGCCCGGATCGGAAGTAAAACGGCTAGAAACGGCATGCGTGAATGTCGAACGAACGCTACCTTATCAATCGCTGCTGTATTGCGGTTTTGTTCGGCAAACATTGAACAGAGCGGAAATCATTTGCATAAAAATGAACAACAGAAGAAAAAACACGTCAAAGTGAGATAAACAGATAAAAAATGTGTAAAGACACAGTAAAAATGAAGAAAAATAACAGAAAAGAACACATAAAAAGAAAGATAGTGAAAAAGAGAGAGAGCGGAAGAGTGCATGCGTGCGTGTGTGTGACAAGCCGTGCAGTCGGCAATGAAATGAAGAATGGAAACGTCGTGATGAATGATGAGGAAAAAAGTAAAACAAATGGCAAAGAAATTTTGAAAAATATGTTTGAGCTTCCGTGGTCTTTTTTCGGTTTATCGATGCGATATATTGATGACAAGTGCTCGCAGTTTCATTTGTGCTGGAAACTCCTGGATGTTTGTTTCTGTTTTATAAGAAAGTAATTCAAAAGAAGAATCAGCGGAATATTCAAATTTAGTTGCGTATTTTGTGTGGCATATTACATGGCATGCTCGGCACACGTCCTGATTGTTCCTTATGCAATCAAGTCCTGGTCCTGGACATTGCACCATGCATTTTTTTGAATTTGCACATAGCTACTGTGATTCTAATGCTCCTGTCTGCGGTTGTCCTCGTACCGATACCGTGATATGAACCATTTATTACAATGAGCATATATATTAGAATGTACTTTATTGGAACCGAACCATCATAGAGGAGAACCCTCTTAGAAATTGACTTGCGCTCGGAAGTGTGTCTGAAGCTTGTTCGCCTTCACGCCCACCTGTTGCATTAGTTTGGCGTGCTGCCGCTTCATGACGTGCATATCGCGCGCGTTCCGTGCAGCCGCTTCCTGCTGCGTTGAGGTCCAGCCGAGCGATCGGTACTGGGCCAGTACCTTGTGCAGTTTCTGCGTCGACTTCTTCACCACTACCGCACGGTTCGGATTGATGCGCTGTTTGTAGTAGCGCAGCAGGGACCGATGTCCGATCACGTTGCCTGACGGTAGCACGAGCTGATATTCGTCCCCATCGAGCGCGCTCGGTGCGTCCATCTCCGCATCCACGTCCATACCCTCCTCGTGGTCCGGATAGCTGCTACTGTAGTCGTAGAAATCGACGTACTCGGCCAGTGCGGCCCCCTCGTGCATCATCTTGCAATGGACCTTCTCGATCATGTGGCTTCGGACCGCCTCCAAGGAGTAGAACGTTCGACCGCGCTCGTTACACCACAGGCAGATGAAGTCCCGGCACACCTTCTCTGCCAGGTAGGCGAGCAGTCCCTCCACATCGACGCAGAACTCGGCGTCCGGAATGAAAAACGAATGCACCACCGACATGTGCTTGATGTTTTCCAGCAGGTTCTCGCTGTGGTGCGGACAGAAGATGCAGTCGTTCCGTTCGATTGGGTTTTCAAAATCTACGTCCTCCCATTCGTCCGAATCGCCATCCTCGATCATTTCCTCCTCGTCGCCCGCCGCTTCAGCAGCAGAAGCCGCCGCAGCTCGTGCCGCCGCCCGTGTCGATTTGACCGAAACTTCCACTTCCGCGTCCATAGTGTTTTCCTGCGCGGATGAACCAGTGTCGGTCTCTTCGGGTGCACTGCCTTGGGCAAGAAGGTACTGCTGCAAATTGTCCTTGTGCTTCCGACTGTCCAGATGGTTATCGTGCGCATTCTTCGATTTGAATACCTTCCGGCAGGCTTTGCAGTAGAGCGACTGGTCTTCCTGGGCGGCCGCATCTTCGGATTTTTGCTGGATGAGTCGCTTCTCAAACTCCTCTATCGTGACCGGAGGCAGCTCGGCCAGCTTGCGCTTCAGATTGTAGCGGTGCCAGTGCGTTTTGTAGTGTTCGCGTTGCATTTCGGCCGTTCCAAAACGCACGCCACAATTGAGGCACGTGAAGCTGGACATTTTTGGACACTTAACGAATCAAATTTCAGCATAATTTTATTGCATTTTTAGAAATTGATTTTCTAGGTATGGCCAGCAATAGTAGCAAATCTGTTCGATTTAGGACGTACTCATTTATGTTTTCCGTACAGGGATTAAAATGTACAGCTTTGATACGGTTTGTTAAAATTTAAATGAATTTTGGCCTATTTCGTGCAATTGAAAATCCAGCGGTAATTCTCTTCTGAAAGTTTCCTCCACAGAATGCCTGACCCGCATGGATGATACGACGAATCCTAGCAGGTAGGGGATGCGTTCGTGCTACCGTTCAATGTACCGCCAAGTCCATCATACCATGAACTCACACGTATCGAACGAAGTTCTACACGTTCGTGAGCAAATATTTACGTCGATCCCAAATGAACAACTAAATATCACTTTTCCGCTGCCATTGGCACTTCTTGTTAGCTCATCAATTACTCGCATGTGGTCAACGTTGTCCCAGTTTCAGTCCTGGTTTGCACAGATACTCACTATTTACAACATTTCATTTAGAAGATTCTATTTTAGTATAGCATTATAAAGCTACATTATGTGAAACTGTTCGAAGTAAACATTCATTGTGATGATACATTGTGAACAAATTGAGGTTCAACCTTTTGTAAACACTATTGTATTTTGTATACTGCAATGGATTTATTACGGAACATAAGGTTAACAGAAGGTTTCTGAAGCTTGTTGAGACATGTCCCCAGGCCGATCAAAAAAAATCCTCAGCACACGCTCCGGGAGTCTGTTTAGCTGGCTAACTTATTTTATACAAATCATTTTTGTTGGATAGAAGCAATTTCCTACCCCTCAAATCTACTGCGTTTGACACTTGTCACCTGGGAAGGGAAATAATTGTCCAATCTATGTAAGCGCGTCCCGCCAAACCTCCTTGTACAACAAACACACATTTTAATAAGACTCCGCAATTCTCTTGCTTTTCTCCCTTCCAACAATTTTGACTTATAATTTTATTGCATTTTTAGAATTTGATTTTCTAGGTATGGCCAGCAATAGTAGCAAATCTGTTCGATTTAGGACGTACTCATTTATGTTTTCCGTACAGGGATTAAAATGTACAGCTTTGATACGGTTTGTTAAAATTTAAATGAATTTTGGCCTATTTCGTGCAATTGAAAATCCAGCGGTAATTCTCTTCTGAAAGTTTCCTCCACAGAATGCCTGACCCGCATGGATGATACGACGAATCCTAGCAGGTAGGGGATGCGTTCGTGCTACCGTTCAATGTACCGCCAAGTCCATCATACCATGAACTCACACGTATCGAACGAAGTTCTACACGTTCGTGAGCAAATATTTACGTCGATCCCAAATGAACAACTAAATATCACTTTTCCGCTGCCATTGGCACTTCTTGTTAGCTCATCAATTACTCGCATGTGGTCAACGTTGTCCCAGTTTCAGTCCTGGTTTGCACAGATACTCACTATTTACAACATTTCATTATGATGATTCTATTTTAGTATAGCATTATAAAGCTACATTATGTGAAACTGTTCGAAGTAAACATTCATTGTGATGATACATTGTGAACAAATTGAGGTTCAACCTTTTGTAAACACTATTGTATTTTGTATACTGCAATGGATTTATTACGGAACATAAGGTTAACAGAAGGTTTCTGAAGCTTGTTGAGACATGTCCCCAGGCCGATCGGTGGCAATGAACAGACCGACAGCTGTCAAAGTCTGAATCTGGAGGACCGTTCGAAGAATGTACCACTGCACAGTGGGAAGGTCACTCACGTGTTTACTCTTTAAAGCTTGATATTTTTGATATTTTTGTAATTGAAAGTAAACAAACATGTTGTTGACGTTTCCAACTATGCGCTTTACAGGTTGCGCATGGTCAAAATAAGTTTTTAAATGCTACATGATCTAATATCGGATATTATGCTAAACGCACGAAGTTATGAAACATGCCCTGATTTTTGGCTCAAAACCAATAGTTTGAATGCATAAATATATAAAAATAAATCGTAGGCTCAGTGGTATGCATCAATTATAGAAAAACATTTTTCACCAAGGGTGTCAAACACGTGCATACTTGCCATCGACTTGTTCATCCTCTCCCGGTAGGTCGGTGCTCGGTTGCAGCCAGTGCTTTTCGGTGCTGAGAAGAAAGTGTCCACCGCTCGATGGTGGCAGTTCTAGGAGCTTCTCAAAATCTGCCGCTTGCAGTTGCTCGTCTTCCGTGTCGCTGCCACTCGCCGGTAGATCGCGTTCCTCGGTCCAGTTCTGTTGAAGCTGCCGTTTGCCGTACCGATCGTCACAGACGACGAGTGGGGCTGTATGCTGCACTTCGGGTTCCTTCGGTTTGCCTCTCTGTTTGGCCGGCTTAGGTGGAGGAACTTTCTTGTGCGATTTGTCCTGTCGACGTTTCGCCTAGAAGAGCAGGAATTTTCGAATGAATTTAACACACTAGCTTTTGCCGGATCGTATTACTCACCGCTAAAGATGATTTATCCATTATACGGTGTGTGAAATAAACAGAAAATGAGGTAAAAAGAATCGATTCTATTCAAGCAGTCCGCAACAACCAGCTGTTTTGAAAGTAAACAAACAAACACTTTTTTACACAGGTTACATTCTTCTTCTTCTTTTGTTATTCTTGTTGTTGTTGTTGTTGTCAAATCTGTCAAACCATTCGGGTAGCTTCGAGCAGAGCACGGCCAGCCGGCCTCCACTGCGCCCAGGTGGGTGACCGCGAGAGCGACTAAAGAGCGAGCGGACGCGAAAGAGCGAGATGAAAGAAAATGAATTTTCTAACAAACGTCCACGTTCTTCGCTGGGCGCGAGCGAGATAGGGCAACTCAATTGGGGGAGCGAGATGCAAAAAGAGATCGGGAGAGCCAGAACCTTGCGCACACCGGACCCATCGCCCAAAATTGGTCAAATTTTAAAACAATTTAACTGAATTCTGCTTTATATGGCTTTTTAAAGCATAAACAAGTACTGAAAATACATTTCAGTTATCTCATATGCTTTTTAACAATGCAAGAAATACCCAGAAAAGTGGAACAAGACGATTTTTTGCTTTAGGTAAGAAGAGCCCAATTTTGACCGATTTTGATTCTCATTTCCCACAGTACACCTGCCCTCGGATGAATTGAAAGTAAACAAACATGTTGTTGACGTTTCCAACTATGCGCTTTACAGGTTGCGCATGGTCAAAATAAGTTTTTAAATGCTACATGATCTAATATCGGATATTATGCTAAACGCACGAAGTTATGAAACATGCCCTGATTTTTGGATTCCGCTTTTTGTCGCATCAGATTAAGTTCCAGTTTAGTGAAGAGCGCTTCGTCGTAACCGTGCCGTTCGTAAAAGGGGATACAACCGAGACTTGCGTTCAGCAGCTTCGTATCGATCCGGAAGTATTCGCTGTATCGGTTGTGTTCATCCTCTCCCGGTAGGTCGGTGCTCGGTTGCAGCCAGTGCTTTTCGGTGCTGAGAAGAAAGTGTCCACCGCTCGATGGTGGCAGTTCTAGGAGCTTCTCAAAATCTGCCGCTTGCAGTTGCTCGTCTTCCGTGTCGCTGCCACTCGCCGGTAGATCGCGTTCCTCGGTCCAGTTCTGTTGAAGCTGCCGTTTGCCGTACCGATCGTCACAGACGACGAGTGGGGCTGTATGCTGCACTTCGGGTTCCTTCGGTTTGCCTCTCTGTTTGAAAATTACTCACTTTCCAACGCACGACGGGACAGAAAAACGTGCGCTGTTTTGCTTTGTTGTGAAATGCAGTTATGTTTATCTTGACATGCTGCCTGTCTTCGTTTATAACGTTAAGTTGACTGCTTGACGATTACAAATCCGTAGAAGGGTCTTATTTGAACTAACTAACAATATTTTGTGATTTTATGTTTTATTCGTTCTTTTATTTAAATTATTTTTTAACTAATTATGTAAAGAACAGACGTTATAAAAAATCCAAATTTTCTGCAACAAATTTGAAGGGTATTACTGTGAGTAAGAAACCATAAATAGTACGAAAAAGTGTATGCTGAGAATCTTAAATGCTTTATTGTACATTATATATCCAGTATATCATCTAACCATTGCTGAATGTCTTCTTTTGTATCGTTTGTTGAACTTGTTACAGGTTTTGGGATAGTACTTTGGATACCAGGATCCACAACCGGCTTCGTTACCGAGACGGGTTTACATGCTTCCGGATCGATTTTAAGCTCATCCATTTTTGCTGCTACAGGTTGCACTACGGAAACGCTTGCACTTTGCGTAGATTTTGCTTCCGGGGACTTTACAATAGTGCTTTCCGCCAGCATGTCCTTCGGTTTGGCAAACTTACCAATGAGGCAGGGTGGTGGTTGTGGCTTTCTCGGCGAAGACATGTTTTGCGTACACTCCCGCGAAACGGCACCCAGCTTACCACCGAGCTGATCGGCAAAGTTCTGCAGATATTTGTTCGTTTGTTGTTCCGCTTTTTGTCGCATCAGATTAAGTTCCAGTTTAGTGAAGAGCGCTTCGTCGTAACCGTGCCGTTCGTAAAAGGGGATGATAAGTTTTTAAATGCTACATGATCTAATATCGGATATTATGCTAAACGCACGAAGTTATGAAACATGCCCTGATTTTTGGAAGCTCAAAACCAAAAGTTTGAATGCATAAATCTATAAAAATAAGTCGTAGGCTCAGTGGTATGCATCAATTATAGAAAAACATTTTTCACCAAGGGTGTCAAACACGTGCATACTTGCCATCGACTAGCGTACATACAGAACCATTGTCATCGGAATAAGCAAGCTCGTGCGTTGCCAGAACGAGCGTTAAGGAAACTGTTCTGTTTTTGTACTAGGTGAAAATGGAGTTAAAATAAAAAAAAATCCTCAGCACACGCTCCGGGAGTCTGTTTAGCTGGCTAACTTATTTTATACAAATCATTTTTGTTGGATAGAAGCAATTTCCTACCCCTCAAATCTACTGCGTTTGACACTTGTCACCTGGGAAGGGAAATAATTGTCCAATCTATGTAAGCGCGTCCCGCCAAACCTCCTTGTACAACAAACACACATTTTAATAAGACTCCGCAATTCTCTTGCTTTTCTCCCTTCCAACAATTTTGACTTATAATTTTATTGCATTTTTAGAAATTGATTTTCTAGGTATGGCCAGCAATAGTAGCAAATCTGTTCGATTTAGGACGTACTCATTTATGTTTTCCGTACAGGGATTAAAATGTACAGCTTTGATACGGTTTGTTAAAATTTAAATGAATTTTGGCCTATTTCGTGCAATTGAAAATCCAGCGGTAATTCTCTTCTGAAAGTTTCCTCCACAGAATGCCTGACCCGCATGGATGATACGACGAATCCTAGCAGGTAGGGGATGCGTTCGTGCTACCGTTCAATGTACCGCCAAGTCCATCATACCATGAACTCACACGTATCGAACGAAGTTCTACACGTTCGTGAGCAAATATTTACGTCGATCCCAAATGAACAACTAAATATCACTTTTCCGCTGCCATTGGCACTTCTTGTTAGTTCATCAATTACTCGCATGTGGTCAACGTTGTTTCAGTTTCAGTCCTGGTTTGCACAGATACTCACTATTTACAACATTTCATTATGATGATTCTATTTTAGTATAGCATTATAAAGCTACATTATGTGAAACTGTTCGAAGTAAACATTCATTGTGATGATACATTGTGAACAAATTGAGGTTCAACCTTTTGTAAACACTATTGTATTTTGTATACTGCAATGGATTTATTACGGAACATAAGGTTAACAGAAGGTTTCTGAAGCTTGTTGAGACATGTCCCCAGGCCGATCGGTGGCAATGAACAGACCGACAGCTGTCAAAGTCTGAATCTGGAGGACCGTTCGAAGAATGTACCACTGCACAGTGGGAAGGTCACTCACGTGTTTACTCTTTAAAGCTTGATATTTTTGATATTTTTGTAGGATTAGATTATAAATCAATTAAAAGCTGTGTACTTGTTTGTCTCCTGCTCCAAGTTATCTTTTAGCTTTTCTCTGAATGAGAAGAACGTTATCATTACGCAGCGAAACACATAATCGCCACTGAGGCGAGGGGAGATTTTCACATTCAGGTGGATATTAAAATATATTTTAATCCCCACCGGTGGCTTTTTGCTGTGGCGCTGTTGCTTCCAAAACTGATGACTGTAATGGGCGATCAATTAGCGCGTAAATGGACCAGACTCTCGCAGTATTTGCCTGCGAAAGGGCTAATGCTGCGCATCACCGGGTACTTATGGGATTAAATCGGTGGATTATAATCGGTTTCTCGCACCTCTTCGGTGGAAAAACTTGGCGTAATGCACCCACCGCTCCGCATCGGACCGTTTCCGTGTTGTTCAGGAATTAACTTCTTATACGTCCCTATTCTTCTTTCGTTCGTTGAGAGCACCTATGCTGCAGTGTTTCTTGAACGATGTAAAATGTTGCTAAATCTTGTTAACAAGGTCTCTGTTCTGTTCCAGAGCGTTGTTTGTGCATAAACGTTTTGTAATTTTGCTATTTGAAGCATCGTTTTGATTAATACTTCTTCAATTTTCTGTTGTAAAGCCTGTAAGCATTATGCTAAGCTTTGTTTTACTTGTTTTTGCACGTTGGTCTATTTATAAACATAATAAACTGCTTGTTTCCAACAATGGCAATGCGAATATTCTTCAATACATCCTTGTCCTTGCAGTACGCTTTGTATTATAATTGTTCTTTATTGTGGCAGATGATTTATCGTACATTAGAGTTCTGATCTTCTATCATCTGAGAAGCTCACAACGCATGGCTGAAATAATAGAATTCCGATTTCATCAACTGGACGCTGTAAGCGTTCCCTCGAGCATTTACTCTCCGCTCTCCGTGCTTAACATTGCGACCAAAGTCTCGAAAGACCCGAGAAAAGTCTCTGGGGCACCCCATCTCTCCACAGGCATCGTGATGTGCAGATGAATTATTTATTGTTAAAATGATTCGCTCCGTCCCAACACAAAAGACATGCTTCAGTTATGCATATATTCGTACGGCACGCATGCGGCAAGAAGTGTGCGTGCAACGTTGAAATTGAAAATATAATAAGTTTATTGAATTATGCAACTCAATGGGGAGTGGAATACGAATGCAGCATGAAAATTGTTTTGCTTCTAAATTAACCGATATGAAAATTTTGTAGTACAATGTTAAAACGACCCCTTGAAGCAGGATCTACTTCAAAAAGATTACTAACTGCAAATGATATCCAATTCAATGTTCGATCCATTTCAAGCTTATCAACTAATGTTCGGCATTCATTGGACGCAGTTTTGTGGCTTTATTGGCTTGTGGCTTTTACAATTTTAGTTCTGTGGCTTTATGTCACAATAATCATAACGCGATAAAGAATCCAACAGTAGTAAGCTTCCACACTTATTAGCATTCGAGAAATGTTTAATACTCTAAGAAATTATTAAAAGATATGGAAAAACTCTAAATGAAATTGTCGACACAACTAAGCAATTCTGAATCACACACAGCACCCTGGATTGCTGCCTTGTCGCAAAAAACGGTCCATTCGTAACCCACCCGTCAATGGCCAGATGCAGTCCTGGGGGGAGGTGATTCAGTTCACGTTAGCTTTCGCAAAGCAAACAAAAAAAAAAACATGGCGCGTGGCCGCGAAGCTACGAAGCTGGCGTGGATTTAATTGGCAGTGCGACGCGGCGGCGCTCTGCCGTAATAGGATCAAGAGATTTACGATGAAAGTAGATTATTGTTCGAAATTAGACCCATCGATCGATCGTGCGCGGTGCTCGGCGGCGGACGCGGCAGCAACCGGAAGCAACCGTAGACAAAGTGTAGACAAGAAGGAAGGGTCCCCATCGAGGAGTGGAAAAGAAGCCGGTAATGGAAGATACAGTACCACGCCGGATGAGATGCACTGTACCTAATTTCACCATAATTTTAAGTTAGGTATCACATCAATTAAAGATTGTGTGCAAAGAACAAATAACAAAGTATTTATTCTGTTCGATGTGCAAACATGAGTTGTTTGTTCCTAAGACTAGAATGATATTTTTTTTATTTTTGTTCCAAAAGAGCTTTGCTGTTTTTCTTTTTTCTTTTTATTTCTGTAGCTTATCGTTCGTTATTTTTACACAAAATCTTTGGGGAATAATCGATTATTAACAAAGAATCATAAAAAGCCATGAATAATGAACCAAAATTGGCTGAAAGGAAGATTTTAATTTCAATTCTTCTTCAACACAACAGCTGCTACATGAAAACGTCATCGTATAGAAAATAAAGCATATTTTTTCATACTTAGACAAAGATGTGAAGAATCGCTCTTAAGTCGTGGCTTCAGTACCTTTTTCGAGAGCCGGTTGCAAGTAGAGCATCATTCACTGGTCGTTTATTTATTTTGTCTCCATTCCTTCCATCAAATTAGCTGTATCACCAGCACAGTAAAGCTATTTGCAATTAGCTTTCGAGTGGTACGAAACGTAGCTGAAAGGTGTAGAGGAAAAAAGCACGCCAAAACTACAACGAGTTAATCCGGCTGCGCTGTAACAGTCCCCACGCGTCCCGTTTCCTCTGGCCGATCGCTCTGGCCGCGCTCCATTGCAGCTCCCTGTCACGCTGGACGTACTTGAGCGAGGTAGGATCCGCCTCAAACGCCACCCAGTTTGACAGTTGTCGTGCTCCGTGAGTCAGCACTGCGGAAGCAAACGCTCTAAGATCCGTGTAAGGAAAGAAGGAAAGCCATCCCGGACGGGACGGAATGTTATGCTGGCTGTACGCGCGTACGGACGCCATCGTCCGCGGACGGTATCCGTGGGCTGGTCCGGCAGGAATGGCGTTTTTGTTTAACGAAGCAGCATTATCCGCAGCGGAAGTGCTCGGCTGCGTCGTACGACCGCTGCAAGTGACGTCCTCGCTGGAAGATGGAAAGCAAAAACAACGAGAAAACAAAACACAGCACACAACACGAGCCGAGGGACTTCATAACGCTGGCGACACGGACACGGGTTTCGCTTGGTGCGACCCTGAAGCAGCAGCATAAGCAGCATACCACCGTGCCGTTCGAAGTAGGCGAGGCTCCACCCCTCGAGCGGGTGGTGTGGTGGAAATCTAAGGAGGCACTGGTTGGACGCGCTCGTTTCGGCCCGTGAGCGTGTCTGCAGAGGGCCGACAGCAGGTGGACACAGTTTGTTTAAATGAACAAACAATCTTTATCAAAAGCTACGCTCCGACCATCAGCCGGCTGGATGGTGTGCTGGCAGCGAGGGCATTGCGTGGTGCTGGGACGAAATAAGGGCACCAATTTCAATTGTGCCTTTCGAGCTTCGGTGCAACTGGTTTTGTGCTGGGTTTTGTTTTCCTTCTTCGAGCGTTCAAGGCACGCTCGGGAAAAGTTGGTCAAAAGCATGAAATTTGAACTACTTCATTGTGCTTTCTTTGGTTTTGTTTGTTGTTGATAGGTTGAGTTAACTAACTGGAAGCGAACATTTAGAAATATGTTTTTTCAATGTTTTTTTTACTATTTTTATAACAAACAGGATAAATATTGTGCAAAAGTAAACATTTTCTGACTTTACAGGACATTTACCAAAGCATAATCAACGCCAAATCTGTGAAGTTTATGTTTTTTAGCCTTTTTGAAAGCTTCAATGTGATCCAAAGCACTCAAGACAAGGAAGGACATTCCTAAAAAATCCCCTCAGTCGCGGATGGAGGCGCCTGGTACTTCAAAATAATGGTTAAAAGATATATTTTATATTTATGTTTAAATCAACAGTGCACACGGTTAGTTTCAGGTATTGAATGAATTATTTGATAGTGCAAAACCAGCCCTTAGTTAGTTTCCCGTAGCCTTGTTTCTGTTTATTATGTGTAGTTCAAAGAGCGAACGCGAATAATTCAACCGTCATTGCAAGTATTCAACCTAATGCATTAAACAAAGAAAGGGACCCATGTTGGAAGCAAGTTCAAAGCGCTCTTGGAGAATGAACTTTACAGCTAAATGTAAGTGTGTGCAATGTTTTAGAATAAATATAAAATATTCATATACAGACGAAGTTTCCGTTCGGTAATTCACATACTTATATGTAGGTTACAGAGAGGTTATTCAAATAAATTTTGAGACACACTTTTTAGTATTGTTTAGTAATAGTTTAACGTTGAGGTTCCTTCTCAACGTTAAACAGCATCAATCACTTTAAAATAAATAATGCTCGATTATAAACACGTTCTGAACGGTAAACGAAGTCGTTTCAATGGAAAGATAATTATGACCACAGTTCGCGCGTAGGTTCCCCATCGCACGAAGCATTCCATCTCAGCGCGAAATGTTGAGCAACCTCAAGATCTGCGCCAGCCAAACAGAGAGGGCGTGCGAATCTCCTTGGAATTAAAGAGTGCTCGTGAGCGTTTTTTGTGTTGTTGCTGCTGCTATGACCCACAGGAGCTAAATAACTCGCACAGTAATTAAGGGTACTAGCACCGCCCGCGGCGGGAAAATTAGCCGGAAAATTGGACAAGCTCGCTCTGTGACGAAGACAGTCTTCGGTGGAGGCGAAGCGCGCGCCGACACGCCAGCGGGACACACAACGTCGGGATATTTTCGACGAGCTGAATAAAATTCCCGGGAAAACCGGTACCGAACGGTCAGCGTTTCATTTGTGCACATTCACGAAAGCGCAAGAATCGATTCCGGCTCCCCGTGCCCAGGGATCCTTCCGTCCCGGCTGGGCACAGGTAGAGCGGGATCCGAATATCCTGTGCCGCGTGAGCTTTATTTGTTTGTGTTTTCATTTTGCCCCCGCCCACACGTACGGGGCTCGTACATCTCCGGCGCGAGTGTACGAGCCCGACGGAGGGCAACGGCCGGATATTGATGTTTTCCTGTGGTCAGCGTGTCGCGCGTGTGCTGGGATTTCATCCAGGCCCACTGGCCGGCACGCCGTGCGGGCATCCCCTTTAGGGAGCTCGTCTATTTGAACAAATTTCTCCCCCGGGGTGGGCCGAGTGAAAGAAACCAACGGAAGCAAACACAACCGCCCGGATGCGGGTTTTTGCCTGCTGCGGCCGGGATGTGACCCGGCCGTGGGCTGCTACCTGTTGCTGCTGCTGCAACCGTCCCGCTACGCCCTGACGACATTTGGTGTTGATCTTTTCTTTTTCGACGGCCGATTTCGAGGGTACTTTCCGCGCACGCGAAGTGTTTGCTTCCCCGAATCCTTCCAGGACCATTCGGGAGGTCGGTCTTGGGTGGCTGGTTTGCGCTTTTGTGCAGGGTGGGACAATTTTTAAAGCAATCGTACCTGATGATTTTGAAGCGTTCCTGGTTCCTTCTTCGCTCGCTGTGAAGTGGCCGTGGTGACGGCCATGAGGGTGTTATCCATTTGTTTAGGACACTTTTCGCACGACAGTACGTGCGAGCGACAGGAGAAATCTAATTGTTCGCCCAATGTTTGAGTATGACACGACGGTTGATGGCTTCACAGTGGCTTGATCAGTGGAATTGTTTCATTTAATGGAATTTTAGAATTTAAAATGTTCTTCTTACTAGGCATAAAACGTAAGTGTATTGGGTGTTTTCCTAAAATGTATGAATATATGAACATATGAACGTTGCTACCAACGCGTTAGTCACATTATATAGACTGCTCCTTATGATGTATTGAGATACTAAAAATTCTAAAAAGAGTTTATATCATTTCAACTATAGTGAGTAGTATATATGGTTCTATCGTAGCGTGGTTATTTGAATTTCTCGAAGGTAACACTGTGATAAAAGAGATAATTCTGGTATTTAAGTTTACCTGCATGAGAGTGTTTATAATATAGAGTTAATTCAAATATCAAATTGATAATCCATATGATATACATCTATATCTACACGTTTGTAAATGAGAAATACAACGTTCTATTCTTGCACACAGCAGGATACTTTGTAGAGTGTGAAAAAAATATTTACACACTCCATTTTGTGTTTGAGTTAGGGATTCATTTGATTTATTTCATCGCATCTGAAACGTGCAATAGATTTCTGGAAATTTTACTGCCCAATGCATGTTTTTTTAAATGTAGAATATTCACGTTGGATCACCCGTTGGTTAGTGGGTAAAGGTGTTTTATGATCGTATCCAATTTCCTGCGAAGAGATGATCGTTAGATTGTTTATTGGAAGTGTGTGCTGGACTCGGTGAAGTAAAAACAAACTATCCACTCTATCGTTTTATTCACGTCAGTATAACGCAGCATGCAACTGACGAGCGATTCGATTTATGATGCCCTATTTCCAGCTCTGTCCCGGTCCGGTCGATATGAGGAAATTTTATTAAGCTCCACGGTAATTACTTACCGACCGGGTATCGATTAGATGTGCTGCGAAGCGAGGGACGGTGAGATGCTGCCTCGCCTATTTTCGATCGCGACGGGACCCTCGTCACGGTTGTTTATTGGAGGTGGAAATTAAACGCGACTCCTGGCGGTGAGTTTAATAATTATCGCCGGCTCCTCGATGACAATAACTCTCGGGGAAAGCTGCCGTTGAAATGTGAACTACAATTTTGTGTTATTGTTTTTCCTTCCTGCACGCTGGTAAGGCAACTATTTAGTCATTTGCGCCAAGTGTGAGTGCTGCCAGTTTATCGACACGCAGTAAATTTAGCGCGTCACTGTCAGCATCAGCAACCAGAGTGGGGTTACAATAGGCTACACCGTGCCTGAAGCGTGCGTGGGAATTAATGCAGAGTTTAACAATCACTGCCCAGCTTGTAGCTTCGCTGGCGAGAGTTTGATAAAAGTTAATTTACGGCGGATAGATTCTGCAAACTGTGCGATACGGCGCCTTGAGACGGCAGTTGAGATAACATCACGTTTGACATGCCAATTCGGTGTTCTTTTGCTAGGAACACTCGAACATAAAGACAAACAAATTCAAAGCATTCTTTTGTTCTTCGTTGCTTACAGCCATACTTCACTGGTGTACACAGTTTCTCACATCTTTAAAGTTAATAAAACGAAGGCAAGGATGGCTTTAAAGACTTTTCTCCGAATGTCATGTTCCGAGCAAGGCTTTTTCAGTTTAAAGTGTCGGATAGAATACTTACAATGACGAAATTGTGTCAAGTAATTCGAGTTCAATCTTTGTATTACACATTATACACATTTGAAGAAGGTTTTAAAGAACATTTCTGCACTCTTTAAAAATGTGTACTTTTCCAATTTAAGTTCTGTCCTAACTTTGTTAACGAATTAAATCATCCGCATCGTTCAAAATGACGATGATGTGATTGCTTTAGATCTTTAAATATTCATTATAACTTTTTTTACGTCTATCATCTGTTTCCCAAACCGTTTAAAACTACATTCAATTTTCAAAATGCCAATGGATGAAAAATTAGGCATTTCTACCATTACTGACGATCTGAGGCAAATGGATTCTACATTGGGAACCATTATCTCCACAAGAACCGTAAAATAATGCGCACCGTTTGCGTCGATACAAAGAGAACAGCCTTCCGTACTTCAAAACACGCCAAACAAAAGCAAATAAAAAACAAACGAAAAATGTTAAAAATGTCGCCGCGATTATTGGGCTGACGCGCAGACAAACAGCGTGATTGGCGGTGCTGGTATCCGGTCCACGCTGGAAGACAAAAATTGACACCGTAGCCGGAAAACCTTCTGGCGTTTCTCGGAGAAAGGCCCACGGCCTGAAGACGCGGCAAGAAGAGTTTATTTATAAACAATTGTTCATTGGCCAATCGTGCGTTCGTCGGCAGCGTGCCAGCGTGAGCTAGTCGCAATAGTGGATGAGGGAAATGACGCTAGCAGAACCCCTTGCCCTTGGGTTAGCTTTCTTCCCACGGTCGTTAACTGTTTTCTTCTCTTTTCTGCTTGCCGCTGGGCCGCGACTATTGGCAGCTCTCTCTCTCTCTCTCTCTCTCTCTCTGGTCGCGTCGGTTCGGTTTTTGTTTCATGTTAAACGATGAAACGGGTCAGGCTGGGGGCTAATCAATCTGATCGATGAAACGTTTGCCACGATCCCGGCCCGTAACGCGAATTGTGCAACCATCTCGCCAACGTTTGTTCGGGTCGCTTCTCAGTGGCTATAAATATGATGTGCAGAAAAAAAAGATAAGAAAGTTTCCACAGCAACTACTAGCGGAGGACTGCGAGCTTTTGATCCGGGAGCACTGGGAAGGCCGTAAATAGAATGTTTCTCCTCTTTGGTTGCTTCCTAGCGGCGTTTGCAGCGACAGGCGGGTTTGCTCGCTACACAACGCAATCCCAAATCGGGAATGCAAACAAATGCCACTGTAATCCTGTGCGTTACTCATACTCCGGCCCGGATGCCAGCTCGAAGGTTGCATTTTCCGATGAAAATGGCTCAATCGTCCGAGCTATGCTTTGGTATGTTTTGGCGTTATTTTTTTCGGTTGCCATACTGCCTGCACGGGGCCGGAAAGCATACCAACGAAGGTGGTGCATCGCTCGAAATGTGGCTCGCCGTCAACCCTTGAGCCGAAGCGAGGATTCGAGGCACGGAGAAGCATCGTGAAGGTTGGCTCGGCAGAGCCGGAATGTCTACGAAATGGAGTGTGCTTGTGAAGCAAACATGGAGTACGGCGAAGGCTACCGAGAACTGGTACGCTGCTGCCGGCGATGAACCATGATTCTTACAGACCAACAGCTGCAGGTTGGTTTGGTTTTCATCGAAACCGAGATAAATACCGCACGGCAATAGATGGTCCTGTTCGTGGAAGATGGTCTCCGGGTCTGGAGAAATATTTAAAAGATGGAGATTATGAACCAGCCAACTCGCTGCCCTGTTGCTTATTCAACATCTGCATACTTAATACTGCATTCGTTTAAAGCTAGTTCTGGTGAATACTTAATACTTAATACTTAATACTTAATACTTAATACTTAATACTTAATACTTAATACTTAATACTTAATACTTAATACTTAATACTTAATACTTAATACTTAATACTTAATACTTAATACTTAATACTTAATACTTCAAATTTCAAAACCAAAATGCTTTTATGATGGCTGCTGATGGTGACGTGTATACAGTCTCTATTCATGAAAGCCGCATGTCAAGCTGAAAGTGCGAGGGTTGTGGAATTCATCTATCGTATCTGTGTTTAAAATACGCTTATGATGTATCAATGTAATAACTTCACAGAAAAAGGAAACAAAAAAAAAAGTTCTATCAACATGTGGAACGAACGAACATGTGCATAAACATGTAGATTTCGCTTTTGCAAGCATATTATTTTGCATTGTTCCGTTGCGTGAGGAATGGACTGAGGGTTTAAAGCTCAAATAATAGTCATAAACAGCCATTACCGCGCTGAACGAGAAGTGATGAGTTAATTAAAAGGTTTTAAGACACCTCCGAATGTATTCGAGATTTGAACAAACGATCTGCGATGCCTTAAGTTGTGTCATTTATTTATTGTGGCACTGTTTACTACGAAAGGAGACGCCCGGTGCTTCACGAGGATCGCGTTAGTACGCACGAGAACTGCCGTATTGTCATGCGAACAAAATGTACCGTCTCTAGTACTATCAGCGCTACGGGGCATCATTTCCGTTGGCAAAAACTTACCAAACGTTCTCCCGGCTTCCGACCGTGCCCCTCCGTACACTTGTGCGCGTAGGCAGCGTCCCGCATCCAAAATGGCCCCTGCGGCTACCGGGCTGTGCGTATTGGGCTGTGAATTTAATTATGCTGTCATCTTTGACTGACAAACCCGCGGGCCAGATAGCCCACTGCGTTGCGAGATTTCTTCGCCGGGCCGAAACTCGTGCGCCGACCATTTTGTTTCACAGGCCGGCTGCTTGCTGGATACTTTAACGGGTAGCAGCGGCGCGAACCAGCGTTCGATGCTGGAGGTAATCCAGTTTAACTGGCACTGGCTGGTTCGCTGGATGGTTCGGTGGGATGAGCGAATGCGCTACGGTTAGCGATGAAATGATGATTGATTTACTGACCAACGTTAATTGGCCGCGGGACGTTTGTATAGCATGACATTCCGGTCATTAGCGCTGCGAGAGTGGGCTGTTCGGTAGCAGAGATTGGGGGTGTGTAGGCAGGTGATAGGAAATTGCAAACAAGCTACAGGAAACAGAAGCACAGAAGGATGATAGTACATGATAAGAACAGTTTACATTATTATACTGAATGTTACTAGGGATGTTGTGATGTCTTCTTCATTAGACATGCTTCGCGTTAGTGAAGATGTACAACATCAGCACTGATCCAAGAGATACCAGTTTTACGAACAGTTCAAATGAGCAGAACAAGTTGAATTCAAATTTAATTTATGTATTTATTGATGTTTTGTTTTCATTATTTAGGCATTATTTGATCCATTTCTTATTATTATTTGCTTCTACCACTTTTTCTTCATTTTAAACGTTTTATTTCCATTGTAAACTATAGTTTTACCTATGTTTTAAGACTTTAAATAACAATACAACTAAAGATGACATTTTGTATTGGAAGTATTGTACGAGGTCCTGGTTGTTTGGATGCAAAAATGACTTAAAACGTAAGATTAATTAAAGTATATCAAAGTTAATGGTTATCACGGATAATTCAATTCATGGATAAAACTAGTTGATGAAGTTCAGCACATTGCTTTTTCATCGTATTATTCTTCTATGTATTACGCTTAAACGTTCGAGTTTACGATTTGTCAAATCACAAGAAACACAATACACTGATGAAATAATCTTTGTGACGGATTGTCGCTATATATTAAAGCTGTTAAACACATCACCCCCGAGATCACCAAGTCATTACCGGAATTACTTCCTGCTCGGTGAATATTATTCAAAAAACCAGTGTTCTACCGACCACACAACTGATTGTGGAAACAAATCCCATTTCCGTAGAGTTCATTATGCTATAGAAGCTTTCAAAGGGGTAAAAGTAAAACAAAAAAATATGCATGATGCATCATTATCATCAAGATCGGGACCATGCAAGATCAAACATTCCAGCGAACTGTTCCCATTGCAGCAGTGGGGATTGTTTTCGGAACACGGCAGTGTGCAGTGTTGCCTCGGTCGCAAAAAAAAAACCCCGGGCACAAACCATCGAACAATATCCCAAACACAGCGAAACAGGGCAACATTTTATTCGAGGCCGATACACCCAGCTGATGCATCGGGAAACCACCTGCTGCCGATAGCAACCTCACCAGGGCCGGTGGTATTTTACGGGGGCAAACGGAAACCCCTGGGGAAACGGTAACCAACAAGCACACACACACCCTGCCGCCCGTATCGAAAGTGACCGGGCCAGTCAAAGGTGTGCAGCAAGCCTGAAAAACCGAATTCGAAATTCACATTCGCAAAAGGTCAGAAAACTGCACCTCACTATTCCATCGGTGGAAGAATATTGCAATCCACTGCGTCCGGTGAACACCCTCCCCCCTCCCCCCCCCCTACCTACCTTTCCGGAGGGGTGCGAAGGGTCATTTCCGTTACCGGCGGCCGTTCCGGAGCAGCAGCATTTTGATTTAATTAAATTCTCTCCCTGTTGCGCATCGGTGCGTTCGGTCAGCTACAGGAATTTAATTTCACAAAATGCCATCACCGGACTGGATGACCACCCTCAGTGTGTGTGTGTGTGAGGTGCTGGTCGTTGTGTCAAGCATCCTGGGGGAAACAGTGGAAGGCGGAGGAGGAGGGAAGTGCAGTCAACTCTCCGCCGGTTGATTTCCTGTACTCGATGGTGGAAGCCAGGTGAGGCAGAGCATTCGGTGAACCCCCCCCCCCCCCCCCCCCCCCCTACCTACCTTTCCGGAGGGGTGCGAAGGGTCATTTCCGTTACCGGCGGCCGTTCCGGAGCAGCAGCATTTTGATTTAATTAAATTCTCTCCCTGTTGCGCATCGGTGCGTTCGGTCAGCTACAGGAATTTAATTTCACAAAATGCCATCACCGGACTGGATGACCACCCTCAGTGTGTGTGTGTGTGAGGTGCTGGTCGTTGTGACAAGCATCGAGGGAGAAACCGGGGGAGGCGGAGGAGGAGGGAAGTGCAGTCAACTCTCCGCCGGTTGATTTCCTGTACTCGATGGTGGAAGCCAGGTGAGGCAGAGCATTCTGCAATCGGTGCGATAGGGGCAGCTGCGTCGGGTATGATTACCGGGGCCAAAAGCTGACGACCTGGCGCGGTACCTAGAACATGGGTTTTCTTTCGTTTTTCCTAATGATAAAATTATTTCTACCGCTTTATGCCGAGGCGCACCAGGCGCCTCCATTAGCTCCAGGCGACCCGGTCCACTTGCATTTTCTCCTTTGACACGACTTTCTTGAAAGAGGCTTCTCGGGCCGCCAGGCGCAGATCCTGATTGGTCGCACTGGCTGCTGACTGCTGGCTCGAGGTTTTCCCCGCGGCCGGCTGCGGTTTGCTCAGCAGCCGACCGAGCGCAATCCTTGCTTTTTTTAATTGGCTATCTTAATTAAGGTAAATAGATACTGCCTTACCGGCACCGGCTGGTGCAATCGGATTGCAGCCATTACGCGGGACGATATTCCGCCGGACGTGCCGCCCGGACGCGGCACGGAAACGGCAGCCAAAGCAATCACTATCGCTCGCACAGCGCAGCGGCGTAAACACATCCTGCAGTGGAAGTAATTCCGACGCTTTGATCTTGCGTGGTGGTAGCGTCTGCAAGAGACGGCAGCCAAGATGACTCGGCTGTGGGAACGTGCGCCCGTTGCCCCACCACGACGGGGGAAGAAACCGATTAAGAAATACACGATACAGGCGCAAATAAAAAAAATAAAATACGGACACTGCTCAGGTCCCTCGTGGGCGAGCGATAAAAGCTCATTAGTTTAAGTATTTCGTTATCAAAACAAAATCTTGACTAAACAAAAATGATAACATTGTTGATGCTCAAGTTTTCTACAGACTTTGACCCAGCTTCCGGCAGCTTTAACAAGGCGGAATAGTCACTGTACATGGAGTTAATATTAGCAAAATATAATGAGAAACATATTTCTAACTTTAGTAGCAATCCATATTGATTAAAACTGTTTGATTCTTTACTTAAATATTACCAATTCAACTATACATTAGGTCGTTTTTGCCGATTAAAAAGTCACTTGCACGTACCCGTTGCCAAAAGCTTTGGAAATGTAAAAAAGTGGAGGAGAAAATGAAAATCAAGAAAGCACGATACAGGCGCAAATAAAAAAAATAAAATACGGACACTGCTCAGGTCCCTCGTGGGCGAGCGATAAAAGCTCATTAGTTTGTTATGATAGTTTGCTTACAGTCGTGGGTAGGTTAGGAGAAAAATGAGCATTTTTTTCATTTTCCAAGGAAAAAAAGAACGCAATGTAATTGAAGAGAGGGAGAGAGAGAGAGATACAGAGAGGACCCGGTTGGTCCCGTTCGGTCGATCGGATGCAGCACGGGTAGTGCGTGCTAGATGGAATGTTTTCTCACTGAAGCCTATTAGAATGCACTGAAAAGAAATTTCTTGATGAATGTGGTAGTAAAGTTTTCTAATTATTAGCATATTCTATAGATCAAGCTAACCATGGTTACCATGGTAAGTGAAACAGGGCAAATATTACTAGACCAACCGAAGCACTTGAAGTAACATAATTTGTTTGCTGTGACATTCGTTTAATTTCCTCACAAACTCATTCAGTTACTGTTGACAAACAGTCGGTAAAGGGCAATCAATTGAAATAATTGTTGTTCATCAAACATGAAACAAAAAATTAACTCAATAACGATAGCTTTTCAAGGACATACTTTATAAATTCACTATGTATAAATTGTTGTAGATAACTCAATCTGAATCATCTGCGCTCTACCTTTTTCGATCGGCTGATGGCATTATGGATGATGGAGTATTGTGTGTGGAACCGTTTTGTTTCTCTCGGTTTGATGTGCTAGCGTTTTTGATTGTTAGTGATAAGGAAAAAAGGATGACCAAAAGTGGCATATACAGTACCGATGATATAGCAAATATGCGTAATAATGCTGTTCTTTCATCTTTCGGGCTTGATTAAAATGTGGTTATGTTTGACAAACCTTTTGTGTTGGATATTATCGGATAGATGGGATGATATTGTGTATGTTTCCGGCGTGTTTCAAAAGATAGCGCCACCAGTTGATGACGGGTAGGAATTTGAGCTCTCATGTTTGAGTATTGTTTGAGTATTTCGTTATCAAAACAAAATCTTGACTAAACAAAAATGATAACATTGTTGATGCTCAAGTTTTCTACAGACTTTGACTCAGCTTCCGGCAGCTTTAACAAGGCGGAATATTCACTGTACATGGAGTTAAAATTAGCAAAATATAATGAGAAACATATTTCTAACTTTAGTAGAAATCCATATTAATTAAAACTGTTTGATTCTTTACTTAAATATTATCAATTCAACTATCACTCAGGTCGTTTTTGCCGATAAAAAGTCACTTGCACGTACCCGTTGCCAAAAGCTTTGGAAATGTAAAAAAGTGGAGGAGAAAATGAAAATCAAGAAAGCGTTGGACAAGTCTAAAATATACAAAGCGTTCAGAAAGAACGGTTAGAACGAAAAAATATTTCTGCAATTCAAGAAAATAACTATGTAACGATAACGATACCTTAAAACTTGTAACTTATGTAGCAATCATTACATTTTTGAGTAATATTTGAGAGTTTTTATAATTCATAAAAAAACGAATTATTAGTACAAAATAATGTCAAAACACACTTTAACCATTGTAGGGAGCAAATGGGAATAAAATATTATCAACTCACTCATTGTTTTCCATCTCGCATCTCCCGTTGAAATCAATATTTAAAATTACAGGCTTTTCGAACCCATAATGGGCGTGTTTTACCCGTGGCGACTGATTGTTGGAATTTTGTGTGCGTGTGTGTGTGTGTATTCGTGTGCTACAGGAACCTTCAAATTAATAAAGCGCACCGTGCAGTTCCCGTTCCCGATACTCGCCGCACATCCGCTCGAATCCGATTACTGTGTCGTGTGTATTTTTAGCATGCCCGCCCGGCCCTGTGTCTGGTGCGGGTTTTACAAAATTCCACATTATTAAAAGTAAAAAAAAAAAATCAACAAAAAATCGAACATATCGGCAAACGTTGTCAGTGTGCATTACAAACGCAATATGCAACGCAGGCTGCACTCGCGGAAGCGGTGCAACGCAATAGAAGCTTTCGGCGTTTTTTTTGTCTCTGTAGAGCAGGTAATATTCATTTGTTTTAAGCAGAACGCCGCGTGCGCAATTTGTATGCTGTACGTTGTTTTTTTGTTGTTGTTGATGTTGGCTGTCGTCAAACGACGATCACGAACCACGCTTTGATGATGGGAGCGATAGGCGGCGGCATTGTTTGATCGTGGAGCGCCACCAGGGTGGGGTGAAAGTTTATTAAATTTACATCCATAATCGGCCGACTATGGAGCCAGCATCCGTCTGCGTCTGATGCATTGGCGGTTACTGTGGAAAGTATTGAACAAAAAAAGTGCACACACACACACACACACATGATGCAAAGGATTAATTTACGATGAAGCAATATCGGTGAGTGTATCGGCTTTCCGTGTCCGTGAGCGCGCCGCACTCGATTGGTATTGAGCTGCAGGTGATAATCAGATAATGGACCAGCCCGAGGTTGGGCGGGCGGAGTGCAAGATGCATGCTGCAGTGCACCGAAAGTGGCAGTAGCGTGTTTGCTTAGCTTAGTGGATGGGGCGGCTTATGTAATTGGATGCATGTACGCGTGCACACGGCCCGGTGGAGCACGACATGACAGGTCGGCGAGTTACATCCATCAGAAAGCGGATAAGCTAGCTTAAGCAGTGGGATGTAACAGCGGGATGCTTTGCTCGTTGGCAAACTGTTCTGTGCGGTTGATATTTCATCTAATAATAACTATTCCACGGTCAATGGTGGGTAAAAAGTGTTCTGGAACAGGTCGGAAGAAGAGGTTAAAGTTACTGAAGAGTCTCAAGAACCCGTACGGGTTGGGAAAGGAATGTTCAATAAAAGTGCATTTCGCGGTATTTCAAACCGCAGGGCATATTGGATGTAGCACCCGAAAAAAAAAAAAACGGACGAACGTTATGGCAAGGTGAAAAGAACCGCGGCAGCTTTTACTCTCTTTCTCTCTTTCTGACGCTGCTTCAATTTTTGACGTGATGCTGCTACCCCGTTCCAAAATAACCGTGATGCTACTTCCATCGAGTAGGCGTTGGCTTGGCTACAGTGATGCGCGGTTAACGAAACACTGAAGCAACACTGAAGCAAAAAGGCCGTAAAATTTCAACACCTAGCTGCGGAAAAGCGGAAAACTTTATGTCCGAATAATGATGATTTAGAATGTGTCGTTTCTGTTGCCTTTTCTCTCTCTCTCTTTCTCTCTCACACACATTCTCTCTCCGTCTCTCTCTCGCACTTACTCCCTATCTGCAGCCCATCTGGGGTGGGTGCCGGTGGTGAGAATTAACTCACCGCATCCTTTCGGCAACAGCTGCGTCGTCCGGCGTTGGAAGCGTTGCCATCGCTTGGGTTGGGTTGGCCGGTGCGAAGAATTTGGTCGAATTTAGTGACCGTTGCTTGGTTGGGGCAGTCGATCCCATTTCATCCGGCTTGTCTTATCGATTATGGTTGAATCACTCCCGCAGGCGGAATAGTTATTGGAGTTTGGATAGTACACTTTGGCGGTAGTTTACGTTTTGGGTAAAATATAGAATGGGTCGGAGAAAAAACAACGATAAAATTGCTGCCGTAGCTGTAGCAAAACTATAACAAAATAGTTCACACTTGCAAAAATAGCTAGGACTTGTTCATTGACATTATATTACTCAGCATGTCGAACAAAAAATACGCAAATTACTCATTAGGTTGATATGGGTCTTGTTCACTTCAAAACTACACAAATGCATGAGCCTCTCAGCGTCTGACTCTGTTATACTAACGAGGAAGTAAGTGGTCGTTAATATCGTTAATCAGACATTGGTAGTCTACGTTTCTAGTCGTTTTTATTTCATCGAAGCCACATTAAGAAGGCCACATTAAGAAGGTAGTTTGGCTTCGAACAACTCAATCGAAACCACCCGGGATAAGTTTCAGCAGTAAGTAAAGAGTAGGAAATGCCATTTGACATTTAATTGTCTACAAATATAAGAATTAGAGCTTAGCAATACGTCCACGCCGTCATTACAATAAAAATAGTGATTTCAAATAACGGACAAGTAGATACATTCTGTGGAAATAAATATTACCGTCTCCGTCACACCCTTTATACTAGACAAACAGGGTCTCGTATTTGACAAGTAGAGGGCGCTACCGGCACAGAGCGATCGAGGCGAATAGTTGATCGTCCCGTTCGTGCATAGCTCCATCCAAACAGAATAAAATCTTTGATCGTGGCCAACGAGGAAAGAAGATGGACTCGAGAACAAAGATCAATGGTCTACTGTTTGATGTCGAAGGAAAGGAGAATGCTTTTCCTACCTGTTTCATGTGAATATTGTGTTGCTGACAAAAGCGGAGAAGGAAATCTGGTAGCCCATGTCGCACCATTATGGGAGGATTTCACTTAATAGAGCAGGCATCTTCCATAGACCTTAGTCTATTAGATTCTTCACCTCAGGATTTTCTTTGTCATTAAGATTCCATTTTGTAGTTCCATGGAAATACCGAAAAATCGATAAATGCGATCTCCCTATCTAAGATGTATCATCAAACTAAGTTTAGGGATAGCTTAGAAGCATTTAATGAATTTTGAAGATTATTTCCATTGACCAACATATTTTTATGCTATTTCGTAAACTTTATCACAATGTTTACTGCTCACAAATGATTCTCTCGGTACTCTTCCCACACACCATGCATGCAACATACACTGCGCTAGCCGAACACTATTCAAGGGGAAAATTTATCACCCATTTCGCATTGCAAACAGCTTCAAACGATATTGAAATTGTGCAGTTGGAAAAAAAACAACAACGCACCCAGCGCATAAAGCAGCGGTCGTAAAGCACGATTGGCATGGGCAGCAATTGCCAGAACTTTATCTCGTTCGGCGCGAGCTGTTCCACCTCACTGGGCACCACACTCGCCCGGTGACAGATACATTCAAACACACATGGGCGTGCGCGCGCGAAGGCTCACACAATGCGCTGGCTAATGAGTATCGGAGCGGGCAGCGCGTCAGCGGCGGCTGGCTGGAAATTAACCGCACGGGTACACCCCGTGCGATGGGCGGCCAGGATGTGACCTGGAAACGCTGATAACCGTGTGGTCCGTGAGCCCGTGTGGTCCAGTTTCCAGAGTGCAGCGTGCTGCAGCAGCCTGTTGCAGCCTGCCTGAAGGTCATGCAAAGTACATCCCGGCAGCAGCGCGCCCGCACCACCACCACCACCACCGCGGACCAGTCCTTGAGTGCGCCGCCAATGCACGTGACGTAGCTCGCCCCGTCCGCCCGAGTCTCCGGCGTGGCTGCGGCCCTGCCTGACGTGTGTGCACGAGAGGATTCTTTTATTGGTTCATGGCCGTTGGTCTCGGTGGAGCGCGGTGAAGGAACGGCGGCCCAGCGGCCAGACAATCAGCCAGAACCCGAACGAAACCCCAAAACCTGTTCAACAGGCGAAATGGCGCGAGCCGTCTGCAGCCGTTTAGTGGTGGTGTAACACACGCGAAACGATGCGCGAACGAGACGGAGAGCGAGAGAAAGAGAGAGACTCCATTTGCCCACCAGACGACCCGACGAGCTGCCCCGAAATCCGAACACCAAACGATGGAAAATCCCGACCGCTTCAAGTCAAGGGTGGCGAAAATTCCTCTCTCACTCTCTCGCTCACACGCATTCGCAGTTCATTCTCATCTCGTGTGCCATGCGTTTTCGGTAGCGGAAAACGGAAATGAGGCCTTCCAGTTTTTCCCCGGGGAGCGAACTAAATCTCTCTCTCACTCTCTCACTCTAGCTCTTTCGCTCCCGATTCTGGCAACACCAGTTGCGTCCGTGTCGGGTTCATGCGAGCTTTCAGCGTGAGTGCCCCCTCGTGTTCATCCGTGCAACACGTGAGCACCTGTCGCCTCCCCCGACCGAGAGAGAGAGAGAGAGAGCGCGCACAAACAACAGGTGCCACGTCGTGCGCCACCACGATGCCCGAAGACACGAACCACCCATTATCACCCTGTTGCGCTGGCTCCGGTTCCTGGTCGTGGGGGTTTCGTGCGTGCGTGCCCGTCTGCGTGCACGCGCGTGTGTGTATGAGTGTCGTTGCCATTGCGCAATGCGTGCGATTTTCGCGTTCCCGGGCAGTCCGGCCGAGGCCTCCTGTTGCGCCTCGGGAGCGTGCGAGAGAGCGCACCTCCCTTGGCCCGGTTCTGTTCCAAAGGGCGGTCGGGGATGGGTTTTGCGGATTTTCGCCACGCCGCCGATCTCGGTGCAAACGCAGGCGAACGCGGGGAGCACGGGGTGCGCGTGGAGACGGCAGGATATAAAAGTAAAATATGAGGCGCGCTCGAGCTCAGTCGCGTACGGAGGACTGCACTCGGTGGATCGAGCGGCACCAGCAGGAGCCAACCGGAAGTCAGGCCAACCAGCCAGCCAGCCAGCCAGCCAGCCAGTCACAGTTTGGCGGGCTCTCTATTCCCAGCCAGGCGTAGACACGAAGCGAGTGGAAAAGCGTTTTTCTTTTGGGGTCTTTTTCCGTGTGTGCTCCTGGATTGGGGGAGATGAATTCGGTAGTGCAATCCGGATATTTATGTAATAATAGATACGTGTAGTGCGGGTGGTTGTATGTGCGCGAGTGTGTGTGTGTATGAGCGTTATCGATGGTTAAGCAAGTGAGAGACTAGAGCACCGGTGAGACAGTGCGTTGGGTTGGGTTATGAAATCTGCACCGAGAAGCAGCAGTTGACGAGTGGCTGGAACGTTAGCTACCTGGTCGCTAATAGCTCCTGTGTCTACGACAAGCACGAGGCGCGCAACTAGTGGTCAAGCGTGCTTCTAGAAGCGTCCTGCTCCAAACTTCTGAACCTAGCTCGTCTTACGGCCGCTATGTGAACCGATGAACCTAGTGTTGCAGTGCAGAGTGATGTGATCGAGCGCAGAACACAAACTGGATGTACACACGGCCGCTATGTGAACCGATGAACCTAGTGTTGCAGTGCAGAGTGATGTGATCGAGCGCAGAACACAAACTGGATGTACACAGTGTAACGTGAAGGAGTTACCCGAGATACCGTGCCAGTCGGGGTTGGTGGGGCAGATCCCACTCCCAGTGCCGGCGTACCAGGAAACCAGCCCAGCTCATCATCATGTATGTAATCGACCCGGAACCCCGTGTGTACCCGTCTGTCCATCTATCCGTCTTCCCACCTGTGCGTCCAGACCTCCGATGTTGTCCCAAACACCCCTCGACTTCTATTTCCGAACGTTTTATTTCACAATTTTCCATCAGCGTCGAAGAATCAGGTGCTCCTGCCATTCCAATGGCAATGTGGTTTTGCAGCACCCGGAGAAAGAACTGGAATTACACATACCGACTGGCCGTTAGTTTGTGGTTGATTCACATGTCATCTGGCGCTGACAGCCAGCCAGTGCGGCTCGTGCGGCTGCGAGGCTGTTTGGGAGGAAAAATGAGCCACTGGCAGCAGTCGAACCTTTCGGTTCAGGTGCACCGTCCCCATCGTTGGCGAGGTCAAAGCCAAAGGCGAAAACATCAAAGCCGTCTGAATCTCTCAAGCCTGCGTGGCTTGTGTGGCGACCGAGCCGAATGGCCTTGGGTCGTGCAGGGATGAAAATGAGGCTGAGGCTGAAGCTACCTGGACCATTCCTGGAACGGGCAGCGCGCAAAGTCTGCTCCAGCAAACCCGTTTTCCCCGGGGAAACCCACTCCCAACGGGGGCGTGTGCCTATAATTATCGTGAGGCGAAGGTCGAATTGGATCACTCCTGAGCCGCGCTGAGTTTTGCGGTTGTGCCACAAACTGCAGCTTCTTTGATTTCAATTCCAGCGATTACGATCGATTTGCGAGTGAGCAACGAAACCAGACACTCAACATTCTAGCGTTCTCGCTCCCAGCCCTCCCCAGTGATTGGAAGGTTTAGATTCCAGCCAAAACACTAGGCAAAAAAAAGGAAATTAATTCTGTGTAATTATCAGTCGGGTGGGGCTGGCTTTGATTCGGCCTGGCAAAAGGCTCGAATTCGATCGGATTGGATTGCGTAGGGGATCGGACTCGCGAGGGGAATTTCATTTCAAAGAACGCTTCATTTGATGTTCGGTGTCTGAAATTTGACCAGCCAATTTGTTGCGCAAAGCGGCCCTTATCGGAATCGTGTGTGCGTACATATTTACATGGCAAAATGGGATGCTAATTGTGCAGCACAAAACAGGGCCGTAGGTGATGTAGGAGCTTTGCTGGGACACAATTTTTTGCGTGTTTAGCATTCTATGCGAGTTTTGTAATATATACAGTCCGTAACTTAACTACAGGGTCTATTATGACACTCAAATGGAAGAGTCTGGCGGAAAACGTGAATTTTCAGTGCACTGTAGTTTCAAACGTAATGCAAAACTAAAAACCAGATTCGAATTTTATTATGATTAAGCATTTTATCAACCTTTTTCCAATCACTCAAGCTGGTTAAAAATACCTAACCTCAATTAATTTCCATTCTAATATAAAGGATTGTGTTTCATGACCGAACCCTATATGTCATCTTTTTTAAGAGAATTTATCAAAACCGTCCTAGAGATGGATAACAGTGATTTTCTACTAAGTTAAAGAAACTGAAGTGTAGGTATTTGTATCATTTTTGCATATTTTTCACAAACAAGTTTAAAATTCGTTAACATATCCATATTTACTATTTTAATAATCTGGTTGCAATGAACAAAACTTGTTGTATGAAGCTGAATTGAACAGAAAAATAATTGAAGGCATAACATGTGACCAACAGAATACATAAACACGAACAAAATTCGTAAAATCTCTTATTAAGATGTAAAAACTGTATGGAAGGGGTTTTAAGACATTGAAATAATCGTCTAAAACTACGTCTGTGGTGTTGAACATTGTTCCGAAAAACAACGAAATTTTCTGGGTTCTAAGTGGTCGTAAAGTTATGCTACATGGATCAATTCCTTCTCTGAGCCGCGCTGAGTTTTGCGGTTGTGCCACAAACTGCAGCTTCTTTGATTTCAATTCCAGCGATTACGATCGATTTGCGTGCGAGCAACGAAAACAGACACTCAACATTCTAGCGTTCTCGCTCCCAGCCCTCCCCGGTGATTGGAAGGTTTAGATTCCAGCCAAAACACTAGGCAAAAAAAAGGAAATTAATTCTGTGTAATTATCAGTCGGGTGGGGCTGGCTTTGATTCGGCCTGGCAAAAGGCTCGAATTCGATCGGATTGGATTGCGTAGGGGATCGGACTCGCGAGGGGAATTTCATTTCAAAGAACGCTTCATTTGATGTGCTCGGTGTGCGGCGGAGCGCGACAGATTGCGCTCGAAGTTCTGCTCTTCTGCAAAATGGACCCTCTCCCAGCCGGACTGGAAATGGATGCTAGAGTGTCGAGTTTAAAGCGCCTCGCGCGGAGGTGGAACAAACGGGCTGGGACGAAGGGTGATAACGATGCGAAATGATAACGCAATCGGATGGCGTGGACGGAGGATGAAAATGGAATGCTCGAAAGACAAACTTCGTCTCGAAGGCGAAAGCGGTGCGACGTTCTGGCCCGCTTTTCCCATTAGCGGTCCATATCTCTTTAAGAAATTGGTAAAGGATAACCTGGTCGCTTGGGGAGATCGCGGGCGCTTGTTGCCTTGATGATTAATGTTAATTGTAGGGAAGCAGCGCTGCACAAAGGCTGGCGGCCCACGCACCGCACCCGGTGCCCTAATCCCTAATGAATTCGTGTCAGCTTTCCAGCCCGGCTCCTCGCCCGGCCACAGGCGTCTGACAGGTGCCTGCGTGCGGGCGTAGTTAGCATATATTTCACGCCACCGTAACGTGGCCCGCGTCTTATTGTAAGCTCCTGACGGGCTCTGACTGCGGTGCGTGAATAAGGCAGCGAAAATGATACGGTTGGGGTACGTGTTTGGGTGTCTTATTTGGCGCACGGCGCTGTCTTGTAAGGGCTTTTGGGTAACGTGTGTTTATACCTAGATCTGTTATGCATGAAGGGGGAGGGCTTGAGAAGAAGAGAATCTGTTACATATTTTAAAGGCTTAATACAAACAGTTCAATAATCAATGTTTTTTCAAATACAAAAAAAGGTATCAAGATAAAATGGTAGCTACAACAAGAAAACAAGGTTTAAAAACTCACGAGAAACATTAGCCAAATCGGAAAACTCGCACGTTACAGCATGTTTCACTCATTGAACTCAAATGGAGGACAAAAGATAACTTTGTTCAGATGAGCATAATTCGCAACGTACGTTCCAAGATCACCAGTCCGGCTGGGAGAGGGTCCATTTTGCAGAAGAGCAGAACTTCGAGCGCAATCTGTCGCGCTCCGCCGCACACCGAGCGCGGGACGAAAGCCATTTCTATTGTTTTTTTGTGTCTCCCCTCTTTCTTTGTTTTCTTCCACCCACCGCGCGATCTTATCCAACCCCCCCGGCCATAAGCCAACGCGTCGCGCTCGTTTGCCACTGAATGCACGCTTCTGGTCCGTCTAGCTTTGGTGAAACTCGCGCGCCCGGGTCAAACAACGGATAAGCCGGTGGCCGTTGCCAGCAGTCTGAAAGGCAAAAACGCGAAGAATCTCTTTCAGCCCGAGCCCGTTGGTGCGATTTCCGAGATTACCGGATTACGGGCGGAACTTTCGCATTCGCCGCGCGCCGGTGGCTCTTCCCCGCCGTGTTCGCGTCTTCGCGTTCGAACTTTCGAACTCCTCCCCTGAAGGGCGGAATCAGGGCGTTGAGGGACTGGGTGGAAGCGATGCGCAATTGATGGAAGGCACCGAAAGAGAAGGGCACGAAGCGGCACTCTGGCCGTTGACTCAGTGTTTTATGGTGTAATTTCTCGACTTTCGTTTCGGACGTTTCGGGCAGAAAGTTGTACCCCTTTTCAACGCGGTGGCGCTCATTCGTACGAAATCATCGTCGTAAGCGTCGCGAAAGCATTTTTCCTTTCACCACCCCCGTCAGTGAAACGGGTGTAAAGGAAACTAAGCTGTGCGTGCTGCTGCAATTCGCACCAATGACGAGCAGTGTGCACGTGGCAAACACATTCCCACGATGGAACATAAATAGGTCACACTAAAGTGGCTGTGGTTTTTTTATGCGAATAGTAATGCATTTCGCTATATACCAAAATGGCCACCTGTGCTTGTGAATAACAGGAACACTTGAAGAGATCGGTAGAAGTTATGTTTCACTAAATTGTAGGAAATACCAAACAAGGGTCTTTTGTGATTTTCATATATTCTTGAAAACTATCCTACTGCTTTCTTCACCTTGGAAGGAATTGATCCATGTAGCATAACTTTACGACCACTTAGAACCCAGAAAATTTCGTTGTTTTTCGGAACAATGTTCAACACCACAGACGTAGTTTTAGACGATTATTTCAATGTCTTAAAACCCCTTCCATACAGTTTTTACATCTTAATAAGAGATTTTACGAATTTTGTTCGTGTTTATGTATTCTGTTGGTCACATGTTATGCCTTCAATTATTTTTCTGTTCAATTCAGCTTCATACAACAAGTTTTGTTCATTGCAACCAGATTATTAAAATAGTAAATATGGATATGTTAACGAATTTTAAACTTGTTTGTGAAAAATATGCAAAAATGATACAAATACCTACACTTCAGTTTCTTTAACTTAGTAGAAAATCACTGTTATCCATCTCTAGGACGGTTTTGATAAATTCTCTTAAAAAAGATGACATATAGGGTTCGGTCATGAAACACAATCCTTTATATTAGAATGGAAATTAATTGAGGTTAGGTATTTTTAACCAGCTTGAGTGATTGGAAAAAGGTTGATAAAATGCTTAATCATAATAAAATTCGAATCTGGTTTTTAGTTTTGCATTACGTTTGAAACTACAGTGCACTGAAAATTCACGTTTTCCGCCAGACTCTTCCATTTGAGTGTCATAATAGACCCTGTAGTTAAGTTACGGACTGTATATATTACAAAACTCGCATAGAATGCTAAACACGCAAAAAATTGTGTCCCAGCAAAGCTCCTACATCACCTACGGCCCTGTTTTGTGCTGCACAATTAGCATCCCATTTTGCCATGTAAATATGTACGCACACACGATTCCGATAAGGGCCGCTTTGCGCAACAAATTGGCTGGTCAAATTTCAGACACCGAACATCAAATGAAGCGTTCTTTGAAATGAAATTCCCCTCGCGAGTCCGATCCCCTACGCAATCCAATCCGATCGAATTCGAGCCTTTTGCCAGGCCGAATCAAAGCCAGCCCCACCCGACTGATAATTACACAGAATTAATTTCCTTTTTTTTGCCTAGTGTTTTGGCTGGAATCTAAACCTTCCAATCACCGGGGAGGGCTGGGAGCGAGAACGCTAGAATGTTGAGTGTCTGGTTTCGTTGCTCACTCGCAAATCGATCGTAATCGCTGGAATTGAAATCAAAGAAGCTGCAGTTTGTGGCACAACCGCAAAACTCAGCGCGGCTCAGGAGTGATCCAATTCGACCTTCGCCTCACGATAATTATAGGCACACGCCCCCGTTGGGAGTGGGTTTCCCCGGGGAAAACGGGTTTGCTGGAGCAGACTTTGCGCGCTGCCCGTTCCAGGAATGGTCCAGGTAGCTTCAGCCTCAGCCTCATTTTCATCCCTGCACGACCCAAGGCCATTCGGCTCGGTCGCCACACAAGCCACGCAGGCTTGAGAGATTCAGACGGCTTTGATGTTTTCGCCTTTGGCTTTGACCTCGCCAACGATGGGGACGGTGCACCTGAACCGAAAGGTTCGACTGCTGCCAGTGGCTCATTTTTCCTCCCAAACAGCCTCGCAGCCGCACGAGCCGCACTGGCTGGCTGTCAGCGCCAGATGACATGTGAATCAACCACAAACTAACGGCCAGTCGGTATGTGTAATTCCAGTTCTTTCTCCGGGTGCTGCAAAACCACATTGCCATTGGAATGGCAGGAGCACCTGATTCTTCGACGCTGATGGAAAATTGTGAAATAAAACGTTCGGAAATAGAAGTCGAGGGGTGTTTGGGACAACATCGGAAGTCTGGACGCACAGGTGGGAAGACGGATAGATGGACAGACGGGTACACACGGGGTTCCGGGTCGATTACATACATGATGATGAGCTGGGCTGGTTTCCTGGTACGCCGGCACTGGGAGTGGGATCTGCCCCACCAACCCCGACTGGCACGGTATCTCGGGTAACTCCTTCACGTTACACTGTGTACATCCAGTTTGTGTTCTGCGCTCGATCACATCACTCTGCACTGCAACACTAGGTTCATCGGTTCACATAGCGGCCGCAAGACGAGCTAGGTTCAGAAGTTTGGAGCAGGACGCTTCTAGAAGCACGCTTGACCACTAGTTGCGCGCCTCGTGTTTGCCGTAGACACAGGAGCTATTAGCGACCAGGTAGCTAACGTTCCAGCCACTCGTCAACTGCTGCTTCTCGGTACAGATTTCATAACCCAACCCAACGCACTGTCTCACCGGTGCTCTAGTCTCTCACTTGCTTAACCATCGATAACGCTCATACACACACACACTCGCGCACATACAACCACCCGCACTACACGTATCTATTATTACATAAATATCCGGATTGCACTACCGACTTCACCTCCCCCAATCCAGGAGCACACACGGAAAAAAGACCCCAAAAGAAAAACGCTTTTCCACTCGCTTCGTGTCTACGCCTGGCTGGGAATAGAGAGCCCGCCAAACTGTGACTGGCTGGCTGGCTGGCTGGCTGGCTGGTTGGCCTGACTTCCGGTTGGCTCCTGCTGGTGCCGCTCGATCCACCGAGTGCAGTCCTCCGTACGCGACTGAGCTCGAGCGCGCCTCATATTTTACTTTTATATCCTGCCGTCTCCACGCGCACCCCGCGCTCCCCGCGTTCGCCTGCGTTTGCACCGAGATCGGCGGCGTGGCGAAAATCCACAAAACCCATCCCCGACCGCCCTTTGGAACAGAACCGGGCAAAGGGAGGTGCGCTCTCTCGCACGCTCCCGAGGCGCAACAGGAGGCCTCGGCCGGACTGCCCGGGAACGCGAAAATCGCACGCATTGCGCAATGGCAACGGCACACACACACACACACGCGCGTACGCAGACGGGCACGCACGCACGAAACCCCCACGACCAGGAGCCGGAGCCAGCGCAACAGGGTGATAATGGGTGGTTCGTGTCTTCGGGCATCGTGGTGGCGCACGACGTGGCACCTGTTGTTTGTGCGCGCTCTCTCTCTCTCTCTCGGTCGGGGGAGGCGACAGGTGCTCACGTGTTGCACGGATGAACACGAGGGGGCACTCACGCTGAAAGCTCGCATGAACCCGACACGGACGCAACTGGTGTTGCCAGAATCGGGAGCGAAAGAGCTAGAGTGAGAGAGTGAGAGAGAGATTTAGTTCGCTCCCCGGGGAAAAACTGGAAGGCCTCATTTCCGTTTTCCGCTACCGAAAACGCATGGCACACGAGATGAGAATGAACTGCGAATGCGTGTGAGCGAGAGAGTGAGAGAGGAATTTTCGCCACCCTTGACTTGAAGCGGTCGGGATTTTCCATCGTTTGGTGTTCGGATTTCGGGGCAGCTCGTCGGGTCGTCTGGTGGGCAAATGGAGTCTCTCTCTTTCTCTCGCTCTCCGTCTCGTTCGCGCATCGTTTCGCGTGTGTTACACCACCACTAAACGGCTGCAGACGGCTCGCGCCATTTCGCCTGTTGAACAGGTTTTGGGGTTTCGTTCGGGTTCTGGCTGATTGTCTGGCCGCTGGGCCGCCGTTCCCTCGCCGCGCTCCACCGAGACCAACGGCCATGAACCAATAAAGGAATCCTCTCGTGCACACACGTCAGGCAGGGCCGCAGCCACGCCGAATACTCGGGCGGACGGGGCGAGCTACGTCACGTGCATTGGCGGCGCACTCAAGGACTGGTCCGCAGTGGTGGTGGTGGTGGTGGTGGTGGTGCGGGCGCGCTGCTGCCGGGATGTACTTTGCATGACCTTCAGGCAGGCTGCAACAGGCTGCTGCAGCACGCTGCACTCTGGAAACTGGACCACACGGGCTCCGGCCCGGATCCCCGGTCTCGGTGGGCCCGTCCCACGGTTATCAGCGTTTCCAGGTCACATCCTGGCCGCCCATCGCACGGGGTGTACCCGTGCGGTTAATTTCCAGCCAGCCGCCGCTGACGCGCTGCCCGCTCCGATACTCATTAGCCAGCGCATTGTGTGAGCCTTCGCGCGCGCACGCCCATGTGTGTTTGAATGTATCTGTCACCGGGCGAGTGTGGTGCCCAGTGAGGTGGAACAGCTCGCGCCGAACGAGATAAAGTTCTGGCAATTGCTGCCCATGCCAATCGTGCTTTACGACCGCTGCTTTATGCGCTGGGTGGGTTGTTGTTTTTTCCAACTGCACAATTTCAATATCGTTTGAAGCTGTTTGCAATGCGAAATGGGTGATAAATTTTCCCCTTGAATAGTGTTCGGCTAGCGCAGTGTATGTTGCATGCATGGTGTGTGGGAAGAGTACGGAGAGAATCATTTGTGAGCAGTAAACATTGTGATAAAGTTTACGAAATAGCATAAAAATATGTTGGTCAAAGGAAATAATCTTCAAAATTCATTAAATGCTTCTAAACTATCCCTAAACTTAGTTTGATGATACATCTTAGATAGGGAGATCGCATTTATCGATTTTTCGGTATTTCCATTGAACTACAAAATGGAATTTTAATGGCAAAGATAATCCTGAGGTGAACTACCTAATAGACTAAGTTCTATGGAAGATCCCTGCTCTATTAAGTGAAATCCTCCCATAATGGTGCAACATCGGCAACCAGATTTCCTTCTCCGCTTTTGTCAGCAACACAATATTCACATTTACAACAACACACGAAACAGGTACGAAAAGCATTCTCCTTTCCTTCGACATCAAACAGTAGACCATTGATCTTTGTTCTCGAGTTCATCTTCTTTCCTCGTTGGCCGCTATCAAAGATTTTATTCTGTTTGGATGGAGCTATGCACGAACGGGACGATCAACTATTCGCCTCAATCGCTCTGTGCCGGTAGCGCCCTCTACTTGTCAAACACGAGACTCTGTTTGTCTAGTATACAGGGTTTGACAGTGACGGTAATATTTATTTCCACAGAATGTATCTACTTATCCGTTATTTGAAATAACTATTTTTATTGTAATGACGGCGTGGACGTATTGCTTAACTCTAATTTTTATACTTTTGGACAATTCAATGTCAAAGGACATTTCCTACACTTTACTTACTGCTGAAACTTATCCCGGGTGGTCTCGATTGAGTTGTTCGTAGCCAAACTACCTTCTTAATGTGGCCTTCTTAATGTGGATTCGATGAAAAAAAAACGAGTAGAAACGTTTACTACCAATGTCTGATTAACGATATGAACGACCACTTACATCCTCGTGTAACAGAGTCAGACGCCGAGTGGCTCATGCATTTGTGTAGTTTTGAAGTGAACAAGACCCATATCAACCTAATGAGTAATTTGCGTATTTTTTGTTCGACATGCTGAGTAATATAATGTCAATGAACAAGTCCTAGCTATTTTTGCAAGTGTGAACTATTTTGTTATAGTTTTGCTACAGATAAGGCAGCAATTTTATCGTTGTTTTTTCTCCGACCAATTCTATATTTTACCCAAAACGTAAACTACCGCCAAAGTGTACTATCCAAACTCCAATAACTATTCCGCCTGCGGGAGTGATTCAACCATAATCGATAAGTCAAGCCGGATGAAATGGGATCGACTGCCCCAACCAAGCAACGGTCACTAAATTTGACCAAATTCTTCGCAGCGGCCAACCCAACCCAAGCGATGGCAACGCTTCCAACGCCGGACGACGCAGCTGTTGCCGAAAGGATGCGGTGAGTTAATTCTCACCACCGGCACCCACCCCAGATGGGCTGCAGATGGGGAATAAGTGCGAGAGAGAGAGACGGAGAGAGAATGTGTGTGTGAGAGAGAGAAAAGGCAGCAGAAACGACACATTCTAAATCATCATTATTCGGACATAAAGTTTTCCGCTTTTCCGCAGCTAGGTGTTGAAATTTTACGGCCAACGTTTTGTGCCCTTTCCTTCGGTGTCCTTCGTAGCGCAGCTGGACAGACGCGGAGGGAAATCCCACCTCCAGTCCCCCCCTCCTCGGTTCCACGATTTTACGGTCATTGTCGTGCGTCCATGCCAATCCCAATCGACCCGACGAACCGTTGGCGAAAGTTTGATTTTGATTCGATTTTTTCTTTGACATCTTAATATTTCCATTAATTCGATTTGCGTCTACCGAACTGGACGCAGGTGCGTTACGACGGGACGTCGTTACCTTCGGTTTTGCTCGTTTCACTTTCTCATCTCTCAGCGGGCACGGTTCGGAGTTTGGAGTGAAATATCAAACAAAAAACGATACGGGAGGAATAATAATTTGTGCGTATCGTAAACCACTCGAATCGGGACGCGCGACGGTTGGAAATGGTAGGCAGCAGCGGGGAGGGGAGTCGGATTTAGGGACGTAATTTTGTAGCAATTACCGATCGGAATTGAATTAAAAACGCGTTTTTCCTCATTATTTCTGTATCGTTGCGGGGCGTTGCCGACGTTCCGCCAGCGGTGTTCCGCTGGTTCCACGTGCTACTTTGCATCCAGAGTGATCCTAATTCCAGTAGGCATTCGATACCACCTTCAGCCCATCAATCTTCGATGTCGTGCGGGAGGTAGCTTCGCACTGCCACCGTGCGGACTCGCACGGTTGACAGATTTTGGGGACATAAGTTTGGGGCTGCTTCTTGTCACCCATAAGAATTTACCCTTTTATGAGCTGAAACACTCAATTACTCTGCTTGTTGTAACGACATGAGCATATCAGGATATATCCAAACATCATATGTGAAAAATCTAAAATTAAGTAGCGAAAAAGTATGTTAAGAAAGTAACAAGCAAGCAAGTAATCAACGTATACTCTCGCACAACCCTATTCGTAGTATAATACGATTAATTAATCTGCTTAAACACAGTTTTCAAACACATGACATCAACTTTATGATTAAAGTAGTAAAATGTAGTATGTTTGGAGAACGTGTAATTCATATGAGTGTATTAGACTACGAATAGATCCGAAAACTTTTAAACACAAGACCAAACCCTTCAAAAATCTATCATATGATATTTTTTTTATCCGCCACTCTTCCCATAGTGTCGGATTGTATTTAATACTGCAGAAAGCTGTCAGTGCGATGGTAGCTGGGAACGATTTGATGCATTCAGGGATAAACACGCTTAAATGGCACGCAAGATAGCCGAGAAAGGGTGTAATATATCGTATATATTAAGGAAAATTGTCAATCATTTTTATTTATTTTTTCTGCTTACATAAATATAACTGGCTTATTGAGAGCTTTAAGTAAGTGCACTCTTTTATTGATTTATTGATCTTTTATTGCCTATGTTGTTATTCAAAATCCGATTCAATCTTGGTTTTATCAATCGATTAAAAATCGCATTTCATGTAGAAAACATAGCAGCCATTGGCCGATGTATCGCTGCAGCCTTGCTAGAGTGGCGCCATCTTGTGGTGGTCAACTAAACTGAAAGCGATTCCCTTTTTTCATTATGTTCGCACCTTTCTGCAGGTTTTTTTTATGCGTTTAACGTATTAGAATTATTATTAGAGTAGTTATTCACAGCATGATAATAATCATACCAATCGGTCCTTTTGTTTTAAAAGCTATGTTTCATTTTAAGATGTTCTACGTTTCAATATTACAGATTTACATCTGAATGGTATGGATGTTAAAAAAAATCTACTACCCAAACATTTGCCACGTGTCTGTTTGCCTTTTCCGAGTAAACAAACTTGGCCATAATGATTGTTGCATTTTACTAACTCCTACATAAATAACGAATGTTCTCAATCAGCTCTGCTTCCACAGCGAACCTCACCACCACCAACAATGCCAACGTGAAAAATCGGTTGAGCCCTCACCTCAGCGGCAGGGTGTGGTCACCCGCTCGTTCCTCCCCAAGGCAAGAAATTTAAATCGCAGTAAGATGAACCGTTCGATGTGGCAAAAAGTGTTCTCCCACCACCCCCTTCCTCGCTACCCCCCGAAAATAGCCTCCCTCTTTGAAACTGAGCTCGAGTAATCATAATCATTTACTGATTACGCCACGAACCAAACGAAACCTCGCTCGTTACAGCCCGAACCCGTTCTTACGTCAGCGCACGTGCCCCAGGTAAGGCCGAAGCGCGTCGAGCCGCTCCACTTAGAACGATCTCTAAACCGACTTTTTAATTTGTTTTCCATTTTTTTTGTGTGTTTATTTCGCTCTCGGTACCACTTCCGTGCCGATGGGAGTTAGATTAGATGAGATTGGTATTGGCTTTTCGAAGGAGTGTGTGTCTGTGTTGTTTTTTGCTTCAGTGTTGCTTCAGTGTTTCGTTAACCGCGCATCACTGTAGCCAAGCCAACGCCTACTCGATGGAAGTAGCATCACGGTTATTTTGGAACGGGGTAGCAGCATCACGTCAAAAATTGAAGCAGCGTCAGAAAGAGAGAAAGAGAGTAAAAGCTGCCGCGGTTCTTTTCACCTTGCCATAACGTTCGTCCGTTTTTTTTTTCGGGTGCTACATCCAATATGCCCTGCGGTTTGAAATACCGCGAAATGCACTTTTATTGAACATTCCTTTCCCAACCCGTACGGGTTCTTGAGACTCTTCAGTAACTTTAACCTCTTCTTCCGACCTGTTCCAGAACACTTTTTACCCACCATTGACCGTGGAATAGTTATTATTAGATGAAATATCAACCGCACAGAACAGTTTGCCAACGAGCAAAGCATCCCACTGTTACAGCCCACTGCTCCAGCATCGCTTAAGCTAGCTTATCCGCTTTCTGATGGATGTAACTCGCCGACCTGTCATGTCGTGCTCCACCGGGCCGTGTGCACGCGTACATGCATCCAATTACATAAGCCGCCCCATCCACTAAGCTAAGCAAACACGCTACTGCCACTTTCGGTGCACTGCAGCATGCATCTTGCACTCCGCCCGCCCAACCTCGGGCTGGTCCATTATCTGATTATCACCTGCAGCTCAATACCAATCGAGTGCGGCGCGGGCACGGACACGGAAAGCCGATACACTCACCGATATTGCTTCATCGTAAATTAATCCTTTGCATCATGTGTGTGTGTGTGCACTTTTTTTGTTCAATACTTTCCACAGTAACCGCCAATGCATCAGACGCAGACGGATGGATGCTGGCTCCATAGTCGGCCGATTATGGATGTAAATTTAATAAACTTTCACCCCACCCTGGTGGCGCTCCACGATCAAACAATGCCGCCGCCTATCGCTCCCATCATCAAAGCGTGGTTCGTGATCGTCGTTTGACGACAGCCAACATCAACAACAACAAAAAAACAACGTACAGCATACAAATTGCGCACGCGGCGTTCTGCTTAAAACAAATGAATATTACCTGCTCTACAGAGACAAAAAAAACGCCGAAAGCTTCTATTGCGTTGCACCGCTTCCGCGAGTGCAGCCTGCGTTGCATATTGCGTTTGTAATGCACACTGACAACGTTTGCCGATATGTTCGATTTTTGTTGATTTTTTTTCTTACTTTTAATAATGTGGAATTTTGTAAAACCCGCACCAGACACAAGGCCGGGCGGGCATGCTAAAAATACACACGACACAGTAATCGGATTCGAGCGGATGTGCGGCGAGTATCGGGAACGGGAACTGCACGGTGCGCTTTATTAATTTGAAGGTTCCTGTAGCACACGAATACACACACACACACGCACACAAAATTCCAACAATCAGTCGCCACGGGTAAAACACGCCCATTATGGGTTCGAAAAGCCTGTAATTTTAAATATTGATTTCATCGGGAGATGCGAGATGGAAAACAATGAGTGAGTTGATAATATTTTATTCCCATTTGGTTCCTACAGTGGTTAAAGTGTGTTTTGACATTATTTTGTACTGATAATTCGTTTTTTATGAATTATAAAAACTCTCAAATATTTCTCAAAAATGTAATGATTGCTACATAAGTTACAAGTTTTAAGGTATCGTTATCGTTACATAGTTATTTTCTTGAATTGCAGAAATATTTTTTCGTTCTAACCGTTCTTTCTGAACGCTTTGTATATTTTAGACTTGTCCAACGCTTTCTTGATTTTCATTTTCTCCTCCACTTTTTTACATTTCCAAAGCTTTTGGCAACGGGTACGTGCAAGTGACTTTTTAATCGGCAAAAACGACCTAATGTATAGTTGAATTGGTAATATTTAAGTAAAGAATCAAACAGTTTTAATCAATATGGATTGCTACTAAAGTTAGAAATATGTTTCTCATTATATTTTGCTAATATTAACTCCATGTACAGTGACTATTCCGCCTTGTTAAAGCTGCCGGAAGCTGGGTCAAAGTCTGTAGAAAACTTGAGCATCAACAATGTTATCATTTTTGTTTAGTCAAGATTTTGTTTTGATAACGAAATACTCAAACAATACTCAAACATGAGAGCTCAAATTCCTACCCGTCATCAACTGGTGGCGCTATCTTTTGAAACACGCCGGAAACATACACAATATCATCCCATCTATCCGATAATATCCAACACAAAAGGTTTGTCAAACATAACCACATTTTAATCAAGCCCGAAAGATGAAAGAACAGCATTATTACGCATATTTGCTATATCATCGGTACTGTATATGCCACTTTTGGTCATCCTTTTTTCCTTATCACTAACAATCAAAAACGCTAGCACATCAAACCGAGAGAAACAAAACGGTTCCACACACAATACTCCATCATCCATAATGCCATCAGCCGATCGAAAAAGGTAGAGCGCAGATGATTCAGATTGAGTTATCTACAACAATTTATACATAGTGAATTTATAAAGTATGTCCTTGAAAAGCTATCGTTATTGAGTTAATTTTTTGTTTCATGTTTGATGAACAACAATTATTTCAATTGATTGCCCTTTACCGACTGTTTGTCAACAGTAACTGAATGAGTTTGTGAGGAAATTAAACGAATGTCACAGCAAACAAATTATGTTACTTCGAGTGCTTCGGTTGGTCTAGTAATATTTGCCCTGTTTAACTTACCATGGTAACCATGGTTAGCTTGATCTATAGAATATGCTAATAATTAGAAAACTTTACTACCACATTCATCAAGAAATTTCTTTTCAGTGCATTCTAATAGGCTTCAGTGAGAAAACATTCCATCTAGCACGCACTACCCGTGCTGCATCCGATCGACCGAACGGGACCAACCGGGTCCTCTCTGTATCTCTCTCTCTCTCTCCCTCTCTTCAATTACATTGCGTTCTTTTTTTCCTTGGAAAATGAAAAAAATGCTCATTTTTCTCCTAACCTACCCACGACTGTAAGCAAACTATCATAACAAACTAATGAGCTTTTATCGCTCGCCCACGAGGGACCTGAGCAGTGTCCGTATTTTATTTTTTTTATTTGCGCCTGTATCGTGTATTTCTTAATCGGTTTCTTCCCCCGTCGTGGTGGGGCAACGGGCGCACGTTCCCACAGCCGAGTCATCTTGGCTGCCGTCTCTTGCAGACGCTACCACCACGCAAGATCAAAGCGTCGGAATTACTTCCACTGCAGGATGTGTTTACGCCGCTGCGCTGTGCGAGCGATAGTGATTGCTTTGGCTGCCGTTTCCGTGCCGCGTCCGGGCGGCACGTCCGGCGGAATATCGTCCCGCGTAATGGCTGCAATCCGATTGCACCAGCCGGTGCCGGTAAGGCAGTATCTATTTACCTTAATTAAGATAGCCAATTAAAAAAAGCAAGGATTGCGCTCGGTCGGCTGCTGAGCAAACCGCAGCCGGCCGCGGGGAAAACCTCGAGCCAGCAGTCAGCAGCCAGTGCGACCAATCAGGATCTGCGCCTGGCGGCCCGAGAAGCCTCTTTCAAGAAAGTCGTGTCAAAGGAGAAAATGCAAGTGGACCGGGTCGCCTGGAGCTAATGGAGGCGCCTGGTGCGCCTCGGCATAAAGCGGTAGAAATAATTTTATCATTAGGAAAAACGAAAGAAAACCCATGTTCTAGGTACCGCGCCAGGTCGTCAGCTTTTGGCCCCGGTAATCATACCCGACGCAGCTGCCCCTATCGCACCGATTGCAGAATGCTCTGCCTCACCTGGCTTCCACCATCGAGTACAGGAAATCAACCGGCGGAGAGTTGACTGCACTTCCCTCCTCCTCCGCCTCCCCCGGTTTCTCCCTCGATGCTTGTCACAACGACCAGCACCTCACACACACACACACTGAGGGTGGTCATCCAGTCCGGTGATGGCATTTTGTGAAATTAAATTCCTGTAGCTGACCGAACGCACCGATGCGCAACAGGGAGAGAATTTAATTAAATCAAAATGCTGCTGCTCCGGAACGGCCGCCGGTAACGGAAATGACCCTTCGCACCCCTCCGGAAAGGTAGGTAGGGGGGGGGGAGGGGGGAGGGTGTTCACCGGACGCAGTGGATTGCAATATTCTTCCACCGATGGAATAGTGAGGTGCAGTTTTCTGACCTTTTGCGAATGTGAATTTCGAATTCGGTTTTTCAGGCTTGCTGCACACCTTTGACTGGCCCGGTCACTTTCGATACGGGCGGCAGGGTGTGTGTGTGCTTGTTGGTTACCGTTTCCCCAGGGGTTTCCGTTTGCCCCCGTAAAATACCACCGGCCCTGGTGAGGTTGCTATCGGCAGCAGGTGGTTTCCCGATGCATCAGCTGGGTGTATCGGCCTCGAATAAAATGTTGCCCTGTTTCGCTGTGTTTGGGATATTGTTCGATGGTTTGTGCCCGGGGTTTTTTTTTTGCGACCGAGGCAACACTGCACACTGCCGTGTTCCGAAAACAATCCCCACTGCTGCAATGGGAACAGTTCGCTGGAATGTTTGATCTTGCATGGTCCCGATCTTGATGATAATGATGCATCATGCATATTTTTTTGTTTTACTTTTACCCCTTTGAAAGCTTCTATAGCATAATGAACTCTACGGAAATGGGATTTGTTTCCACAATCAGTTGTGTGGTCGGTAGAACACTGGTTTTTTGAATAATATTCACCGAGCAGGAAGTAATTCCGGTAATGACTTGGTGATCTCGGGGGTGATGTGTTTAACAGCTTTAATATATAGCGACAATCCGTCACAAAGATTATTTCATCAGTGTATTGTGTTTCTTGTGATTTGACAAATCGTAAACTCGAACGTTTAAGCGTAATACATAGAAGAATAATAAGATGAAAAAGCAATGTGCTGAACTTCATCAACTAGTTTTATCCATGAATTGAATTATCCGTGATAACCATTAACTTTGATATACTTTAATTAATCTTACGTTTTAAGTCATTTTTGCATCCAAACAACCAGGACCTCGTACAATACTTCCAATACAAAATGTCATCTTTAGTTGTATTGTTATTTAAAGTCTTAAAACATAGGTAAAACTATAGTTTACAATGGAAATAAAACGTTTAAAATGAAGAAAAAGTGGTAGAAGCAAATAATAATAAGAAATGGATCAAATAATGCCTAAATAATGAAAACAAAACATCAATAAATACATAAATTAAATTTGAATTCAACTTGTTCTGCTCATTTGAACTGTTCGTAAAACTGGTATCTCTTGGATCAGTGCTGATGTTGTACATCTTCACTAACGCGAAGCATGTCTAATGAAGAAGACATCACAACATCCCTAGTAACATTCAGTATAATAATGTAAACTGTTCTTATCATGTACTATCATCCTTCTGTGCTTCTGTTTCCTGTAGCTTGTTTGCAATTTCCTATCACCTGCCTACACACCCCCAATCTCTGCTACCGAACAGCCCACTCTCGCAGCGCTAATGACCGGAATGTCATGCTATACAAACGTCCCGCGGCCAATTAACGTTGGTCAGTAAATCAATCATCATTTCATCGCTAACCGTAGCGCATTCGCTCATCCCACCGAACCATCCAGCGAACCAGCCAGTGCCAGTTAAACTGGATTACCTCCAGCATCGAACGCTGGTTCGCGCCGCTGCTACCCGTTAAAGTATCCAGCAAGCAGCCGGCCTGTGAAACAAAATGGTCGGCGCACGAGTTTCGGCCCGGCGAAGAAATCTCGCAACGCAGTGGGCTATCTGGCCCGCGGGTTTGTCAGTCAAAGATGACAGCATAATTAAATTCACAGCCCAATACGCACAGCCCGGTAGCCGCAGGGGCCATTTTGGATGCGGGACGCTGCCTACGCGCACAAGTGTACGGAGGGGCACGGTCGGAAGCCGGGAGAACGTTTGGTAAGTTTTTGCCAACGGAAATGATGCCCCGTAGCGCTGATAGTACTAGAGACGGTACATTTTGTTCGCATCACTGTAGCCAAGCCAACGCCTACTCGATGGAAGTAGCATCACGGTTATTTTGGAACGGGGTAGCAGCATCACGTCAAAAATTGAAGCAGCGTCAGAAAGAGAGAAAGAGAGTAAAAGCTGCCGCGGTTCTTTTCACCTTGCCATAACGTTCGTCCGTTTTTTTTTTTTCGGGTGCTACATCCAATATGCCCTGCGGTTTGAAATACCGCGAAATGCACTTTTATTGAACATTCCTTTCCAAAAGCTATCGTTATTGAGTTAATTTTTTGTTTCATGTTTGATGAACAACAATTATTTCAATTGATTGCCCTTTACCGACTATTTGTCAACAGTAACTGAATGAGTTTGTGAGGAAATTAAACGAATGTCACAGCAAACAAATTATGTTACTTCGAGTGCTTCGGTTGGTCTAGTAATATTTGCCCTGTTTAACTTACCATGGTAACCATGGTTAGCTTGATCTATAGAATATGCTAATAATTAGAAAACTTTACTACCACATTCATCAAGAAATTTCTTTTCAGTGCATTCTAATAGGCTTCAGTGAGAAAACATTCCATCTAGCACGCACTACCCGTGCTGCATCCGATCGACCGAACGGGACCAACCGGGTCCTCTCTGTATCTCTCTCTCTCTCTCCCTCTCTTCAATTACATTGCGTTCTTTTTTTCCTTGGAAAATGAAAAAAATGCTCATTTTTCTCCTAACCCACCCACGACTGTAAGCAAACTATCATAATAAACTAATGAGCTTTTATCGCTCGCCCACGAGGGACCTGAGCAGTGTCCGTATTTTATTTTTTTTATTTGCGCCTGTATCG
>KZ072394.1:2233-15516 GCA_002091845.1 Anopheles cracens
ATAAGCCGTAATCTCGCTGCCGGCGATGCTTCTGTGCCGGGGAAAGGACTCGCTTACCCCGATCAAACCGAAACGATGCTGCGTATGCCGCTGTCAGGACGACTCTCGTTCGTTCCGCAAAAGCGCAAAAGTTTGGCGCTCATGATAAATTCAAAATGGAAACCCCCTGCCGTTTCCGAGCAGGCTAATTAAAAATTCTTCCGCACGACTTTCGGTTTGAACGCAACCAACAGGAGAGAGAGAAAAAAACCGTGCTCGCATTTTCAACATGGACGCCACAAAAAAACGATGACTTCGAGACTCCACGGGCGAGCTGGAGCGAGGTGTCCTTCACGGGAACTTCCACCGTGCTTGTCTAATGCAGCAGCAACGGAGGCAAAAAGCTCACCAATCGAGTGGAGTAAATCGCAAAAAATCCCTCCCCCGAAACTAACCTTCAGGAACAAAACAAAAAAAAGAGTCAAGGATGAGCAATGCGAAAAGTGCTGACATTATAAATGGAAAGAACGGAACGGAACAACAGCTAACAAACAAACAAACAAAAAAGCCCGCCCCGTCTCCGTTTACTTGTTGGTTTTCGGGGTGGAACTTCAAAGTTCCGATAAGGCGAAAGGCGGGCTGCAAGCTGCAGCATGCAAAGTGAGTTCGCCGCGTACAAGGCGTGAGTTCTGTAATGATCTCGCATTTCAATGAGAGCTGCTTTTACATTGTGGTTTCAGCAATCGGGAGAGAAAGGGAGAGAGAGAGTGAACCAACATTTATCAACGCTCGATAGTGAAGCTGTAAGCGAAATGCGATTAATTTTGTCGCTCCGAAAGCTCGTGCCGCTTATCAGAAGTGTCGCAGCGTCGGCGGTGAAGGCGGCTGTACACGAGTGCAATTGTCATGGTGCGAATAATTTCAGTCTCTGTTTTTGGCACTCACTTTGAGGATGATTTCGATGCCAACCTGCTTGTACTTTGTATAAAAGTATTGTATAGTCTTAGATTCACACAAAGTGTGCTGTTTTATGAGCTGTTTATGGTGATTATTGGATGTTTTAAGCATTTCATGATGGCAAACAACGCCATCTCGTATGCCTAAGTATGGGTCAATTATAGCCCACAATAAACAAGAAGCTTCGAAAGAGATAGAACGATAGACACCAAGGTGGATTGATATATGAGGTGTCGTATTAGGCAATGTTGATTCCGGCATTTTGAATTTGGTTTGACGTTTTCTTAACCATTTTTCTTATTGTATTCAACAAGGTCCCTTTAGGGATCAGGTTGTCGCATTGTTGCTTTTGTTGGTTTTGTAATTTTGACAGTTTGGTCCAAAAGCGTGCTTGTTTGTATACCTTTGTTTAACCCTTGATTTTTATTGAAGCACTGTTACGAACTACTTTCTATTTCCTCATTCACCAGCCGTTGCGATATGGTAGAGCAAATCAAAACAACCATCACATCAGAGCAAAACGTAAAAAAATCTGACAGTTTGGTCCAAAACGAAACTCCCCCGATGAGCTGTCAAAATACATGGGATGCATCGGCCTCCTCTCTATCAGACCTTGGTATTCAAGGTCAGTTGCACGGATAGGAAAACGTCATTCGGACCGATCTTATTATTTATTATTTTTTTTGTTATGGTTCTCAAAACGGGCTTATTACGAGACCTCATTATATACCGTCCTTGATTGACACTCATTCTGAGTGAGCGTGTGAGATTAGAAGACCGATCGTACCAGCGTCGTGAAGATCCAAATGAGAAATATGCTCATTTGAAGCGCTCTACGTCACCATTAGAACGCTCTTTCATAATATGTTTTATTTCCCATCACCTTTGGGACTCCCAACGCCTTTGGAACCAAAGGACATGATGTGCAACGAATAGTTTCAAAGTACGAAACGAGTGTTTTACGCCTTTACACAAAGTACACTACCACAAAGTTGAGTACAAAGTGTTGTAGCTCGGCAAGCAGGCAATTTACTGAACCGTATACTGCTTCCACGATCAACACGATTCCAATCTTTCACCGGTTTTAATGAATTCGTTACAAATTAACAATGTCAATTCAATCGAAGCGCTGCGAACGCTGCGAAGAACGCTGCAGTAAGTTAATTCAATACTTGAAGTACGCGTAATTGCGAGTGACACCTTCGCGTGCGTATATTGAACAGATGGGGTGAGACTTTCGATAGAAAAATACATTAAGTTAAACATTATTAAAACGATCCCGAATCCAATGATGAAAGGTTGAGTTTTCAACAATTTGCAGCTCACCAATTCCCAAACCTATTTCCATAGAGAATCCATCAAAAAAGAAAGCTGCTCTCATGTAGTGGGAAGAAACTTTTAAAAATCCTCCCAGTAAAGAAGAGCCATTCGGGAATTCAAACAAAAACTCCCTCACATACCCTTTTTTGATGGCAAATAACTAGCATAATCCCGCAATTCCACACATTGGAAGCGAGAGAGGAAAAAAATCGATTATACTCCTTTCTCTCACTCCTACTCTCCTTTGCTCGACGTGACATTTAATTAACTTCTATCGAGTTTTTTTTTCCTTCCGAGTCAACCATGTGACGAGTTGTAGTTGCGATGCTTTTTATCACAAGCCAATCGACGGCTAGTGAAAGTTTTTACATGCACTTCAGTGTGGAAATTCCCATTTCAAATAAGATTGAAAGTCGAAAAAATCGAACATTCCCTTTAAATGCTGCGAAGAGTTGAACCACGTCCTGCAACAAAAAAAAGCAAATGAAGCAACTAAATCAAAGTGGGAAATGAACACTCGCAAAAGCCTCTCGGCGCCCGCGGTGGGTGGTTTGATATTGGAATTTTCGCTCCGAACGGATGCATTCGCGACCGTCGGCTGCATTCGGTGGTGGTTATTGACTTTTAGCCACCGTGTGTACGGGTTTTTTTTGTGACGCAAACACCACACCAGCCAGCCCGAACTCTCGAAGGGATGGTGTTGAATGTAGCACATAATTGGCGGTTTTTGTAGCGAGTTCCGCTGCGTTCAGACGCTGTGCGTCCCGGGCATTAATACGGTCCACGCGTGGCGCAATGAGTTATTGCTTTGATTAGCGCACGAGCGTGTCTGTGTGTGCGTGGCTTTCGCCCGGGATGAAAAAGGCAATTTCAAATCCTCCCCCGACACACACACAGCTTTATTAAACCATATCGATGCGAATGTCCCCGTGTGCACACATATCCGCAGTGCAGGCTCCACTCGCGGAAACCGCATGTCGGGCCAGATTTGCTGCCGGCTGTGGACGACCCACCCAATCCACCCGTCCCAGAACCCGGAGTAAACAGTATTTGTGGCTTACAGCCGAATAAACAAACGTGCGGCGCAGGTCGTGGGGCAGCCGCATCGAGCAAACCGCATGTCCACAATCGCAAACACCCCGAACGCGATCTACCCGAGCGTTCCTGTTGATTTTACGGAAGCTTCAAACGTCCGTCCCGGGGCTCCGGTCGGTCGGGAAAGTGCCCTAATCGATCGGTGCCGGTCCGGTGCACCTTATTTGACTTTGACTCCGGTGCCCGGTGAAAAGTTGCCCCTGTTCCGGCTCGCGCTTAAGCCATCCGGTTCGCAGGTGGCTTAATTAATTTTCGAATGCTTTGACATTGGAGTTTTTGTGGAGAGTGACACCCGGCGTGAGCTAATTGAGGTAATATCGTGTGATTTGATTCGATTTGCATGAGCGAAGTCATTGCTATTGGACTCCATTACACCGGTGGAAACTGTCCATGTGCACTAGAATCGATTGGCGGGGCATTCTGAAAAACTGATAAACGTTTTGGACAAGTAATTGGAATCAATAACCCTAATCAGGTGTTCAAAGAGTTACATTGCATGATTAGAACCAATTTACTGATACGGTGGTCATGTTATCATATCGGTCGAGGAGAGTTAATTAAGAGGATTCTCTGTCATATTTTCCAAACATTAGCTGGAAAAATCAGTGCTACTAGCAAGTTTCTAGGAGCACATGAAGCTTTAGCATTTTAAATTCCAAATAACGAACTTGGGATATAGGAACATTCAAGCCGAACACGTCATTAGAGCCATTAAAATCCGAAACTGCTCTCAATAATGAGTCGTTTAATGCGTGACAAGTTTGACGAGCAGGAGCGTAAAGTGGCTCCAGTATATCCATGTCTGTAGTACCCGTGAGAGTTCAGATGCCACAATAAGGTCACGAATTTCAAAGACTTAAAGGCATGCTCTCCTTGCTGATTAAGAAATCGACGTGATCTTTAAGGACGCACCAATACTTTTCATGGAAAATAGACGTCACATAGAAATCCCATAAGGATTTTACAAGAACTTCTTCGTTAGCTGAATAGACTATGTTCTGAAGTCTGTCATTTCTAGCTTTTGTTTATTTAACTATAGTCGAAGCCTGGAAGGTCAATCACGCTGCACCTGAGGAACGACTTAGATTCGGAACGATGGAACCCGAATTGATCCAAGACACTGGTAATAATCGTTATAGCTAAGCTAAGATTCTCTAGATTTAGGAGACGACCGTTTTATTTTCATCGATACGATGGCTAACGATAAAAGAGACAAGACATAGAGGTATAGAGATAAAAGCAACAAGATAACGAGAAGGTATGGACAATGGGAGACAGAAAGATCATTCTTCTTGGGAATGGGACATCATTTCTCTTTAGAAGTATAACATCCCTTCAATCCTATACTTGAAGGTAAGTAAAACAGGTAAGTTCAATACTACATTCATATTAACCGAATCATTAGAAAGACTACGAGTGCTTCAACGCTTGCAACATCGGCATGCAACGATAGTTTAAAGTAACTGCTTCAACGTCATTGGTTAATTTCATCCCCAAATTGTCACCTCACTAATACGAACCTCTGCAAGCAGAAGCTGGCCCGGCTGCGCCATCAGCAGCGAATGCTGGCGCAGCATCTGCAGCAGCTCGAGGAAACGCCAAACACCAGCCCGGCCCTGATACGGCAGCAGCACCAGCGCTACAGTAAGTGATCGGCGTTAACATTGACCTTATCAAGGTGGCTCCTTGAGCACGTTCGAGCGCGGTTCAAGGTTACCCGCGTTGCTCGTCGATTTTTTCCCCTCTCGTTAACTGTTTTTTCGTTTTAATCTTACGTGCTATCGCTATCGTGCACAGATAATCTCCTTCGCTACTACTCCTCGTGGGACAAGGTCTCCGCATCCTCGACGGGTGGCTCGAGGGTCCCTTCCAGCGAGCATGCTTCACCGGCTGGAGTGGCACACCCACCGCAGCGGTCTCCACCGGGACCGATGAGTGCATCAACCTCTTGTGATAATTTTATACAGATTCTCTTTTCACCCTCCCGCCGACTGCAGTTGATATTATCGATTTCGTTTACTCACACACGCACACGCAAACACTCACACAGCTCACACAAAGTTCGAAGCTTCCTGCTAGTCCTAAAATGGTGGAGAGGGAGTGAGGAATGGGGCAGTTGTAGTATACGGGGAAGATTTCAGCTCTATGTTACAGGAAAACCACAGAACTAAAGCTTTTTCCTACTGATGCTGCCGCTGCAGCAAAGCGTTACCGCGTAAAAGGTTCACCGGAGCAGACAGAGCTGTGCTAATATGTGTGGTGACCCACTTGTCTTACGCACTATCTTGGTTTCTTATCGCCCCGACACCATCCGCGCCGCGTGGAGTGTCTTATTGTTGCGCTGGTGGAAAGATTCTGCTTATCGGATGCTGCAGCGTTGGTCTGATGACGTGTAAATGGTTAATAACTTGCATTTAGCGACTGATGCTATTTACATTGCCACCAACCGGCCGTCCATCTCCCCGCGAGATCATGATCCAAAGGAATTACTTTCAGGAGTGCTCCCTACGCTTTCAACTAAAATATATTTTTTCGGTTTTTTTTAGTCCAACCTTTGCCGCTCTTTGAGACTCTGCCGTCAACTCTGCAAAATGCATTGCATTGGGTTTTATACTGATTGGCTTACGTGCTAAAGGGTTTTTCTTACAGCCTACTTGGATCTGTATATGTACGAGCTGATATTTGCTTCTCCTTATGTACGATCTCGTCAAATCCTCACTAGAGAGCGGAGACCGGAAAAAAACCTAGCAGCCCACACGCAGCTACCACGACGACTTATCGTGGGCTTGTGGTGCTTATTTTGAGTAAAGCACGCCCTAATCCTGCATTTTGTCTTGCGTGGTGCATATCTACAGGCGTTTAATCAATTTAGCCCTCAAATATGCAACACGCACAACAAATTTCACGGTTAGAGCCTGTCTATGCTACTCCAGCTGCAGCTCTGTTGCACATTGTGTAGAGAAAAAACTTCTCCTGCATTATTGTATTCCACTTCTGGAGATTCCGTTTGCTTTTCACGAGAAACGCAAGCAATCCTCCTACTGCTGATGTAAAATATATGACGCATCTATACAATGACGTTCACTGCTTCACTCCGCCTCAAAAATCTGCACCTCTCTCTCTCTCTCTCACCTTAGAAGTAGAACCGATTGTACAGAATCGGCAGCTGGAAATGTGACTGAGCAGTGGGCAGGTGCTGCTGCTGCTGCTGCTGCTCCGGGCTCACATTCACCACGATCTTAAACACGCACTTACTCTTCCATTCCGCGTCGTCATGCGCCTCGTACGTGATCAGATGGCTACCGGCACCGAAGTCCGTCCCGGGGCTCTGCGTTGCGTTTGCGTTTTGCGGTAAAGACATTTCAGGTTTTGAGACGGTTCCAGCACAACATACGCTTGCTTGTACTTACGTTCGATTTCGTGATCGTCACCACGCCGACGTTGTCGGAAAAGACGGGCTCCTCCCAGGTTGCCTTCACGCTCTGGTGGCGTCCCTCGATCGTGTACACCTGCGTGTCCGGACAGAAGTCCACCCTTGGTGGTGAGCCGGCTGATGGAAGACAGGAGAGCAAATCGATTCCGATGAGCATGAGGTAGGCATGTTACAGGGGTACTGAGCACGTACGCAGAACGTTGATGAGGAAGTTACACTCGGTGTGCAGCTTCGAGACGGGATGCTTCGCCGAGTAGGTCACGTTACTTTAAAATGCCAGCACATACAAATCACACCACTACATTCAGTTCACCGGGAAACCGGATCCTTTGATTGCCCTTCAAATGAAAGTCTGACAGCGTGCAGGCGTGTCAAACTTCAATCAACTCCCATCAAGCTAAAGCCCACATTAAGCCATCAGCACATCGACTGCACCGAACGAGCGAATGCGTTCGATGAAATATGACTCCATTAAAGTGCGAGCTCCTGACACAACCACAGAGCCAGCCCGTTCCAACCTAGACACCTGTTTGATAGCGAGCTTCAAAAACACAGGAAAGCTTGGCGCACAGGAAAAACTAGAGAGAGAGAGAGAGCCCGAGTAATTTATGCCGAAGTGAACTTAATTAAAATATTTCACCGACACCTTCAGCGACGGAGTCGCCCGCCGTGTCGTCCGCTGATCCCGCTGTCAGGAAAGTTATTGGAAGTTTTCGTGCGCACAGGGCACGGGGCGAAATTAGATCCCGCTTCCTCCGGTGGCCGCGTGTAACCTCGGTCGGGACTAATTATGCGCTATTTAGGCTTCCATTCGGTTGGTTCATCTGGTGGAAGGATTTTTTTTTGTTGGGTTCGTTTCTCCTTCTTCTGTATGAAATTGCTATGATCCTTGTCAGTTGATTGTCTCTCCGGCAAAGTTGAAATCAGCTTCCTGTTTCAACTGGGGGGGGAACAAAACGTGAGATTTTTCGGACAATGTTTAAAGCAACGATTCGCGAAGATGAAACGGATAGCTCAATTGAAATTCAGCCTGGCCGTGTTCCGGTGATAAATCTCGTTTAAAGGAAACAGAACGCTATTGTTTCGTTAAGGTATATTATCAGCCATGTAACGTTCGTGCAAAAATTCCCTTCCAGCTCAAGACGAGCATTAAAAAAGGCCAAAAATAAAGGCACAAAGCGTGAACCGAACAGATCATGGTGTGAAAATTTGCATTTTTAATCAAAATTCCATTCATTATCGTTCATTAATTTTCCGCTTACACCGAACCCGGTCCACCCGGACGGTTCCCGATCTGGGCTGCAGCTCACGTCGGAAAGATTTTTTAATTTCGCCTTCGCCTTTGCTTCTTCCTGCGTCGGCGTTTCGCCTCCGCGACGCTGTGTTTTCCATCCCCTCCCGCCAAGCGCCAGCAAAAGTTGTTTAATTCATTCAATTCATCGAAAGCCGGACTGTTGGCTTGTGGAACTTTCGGTCTGTCCCTTCAACTTTCGGGCTGCTGTTTGCGGTACGCACACACACTCGCGGCGAGAAGAAGAAGTTCCGCGAAAATCTAGGCGCGACCGCAAAAACGCAATGCCGCACCGCGCACGTGGCACCATAATTACTGTCGGAACGAAATAATTTCGAAATATTTGCCTAATGAGCCGCAGCGGCACGGCCCGCTTGATTTCGTCGGACAAGTGTGTGTGTGTGAGTCCACTTTTCATAGCAAGAGCGGAAAAGTCACAGTCAGTCCATCGTTGGTGGACAAAACGACCAAACGGGCTCGATTGGGCGGAAAACTTTTCACAGATTTGGTATTGTTACTCCCCCAGTGAGCACATTGGACCGAAGGCGTTTGCAAATCGGGTGTATAGATGCTTTGACAATATAATGTTTTGATGAATAACTAGTTAGTAAAATATATAAAATTGTAATAAATAAAATCAATAACTTAATACTGAGAATCTGATGAAAATCATAAATAAAAACATACAGAACAAAACTTTAAGAAAATTGCATGCCAAGGATATTTTCTAAAGATGAGACTTTATGAGAATCTTATGTATTTCATTTCTGTAAACTCCTGTGACCAACCACTGTGCGATCGTCCCGAACCAGATCCATATTTTGACAGCTGTCAGTCTGTCCATTGCCACCGATCGGCCTGGACATGGCTCCACCAGCTTCAGAAATCTTCAGTTAACCTTCCGTTCCGTCATAAATACAGTGCAATATACAAAATACAATAGTGTTTACATTTCAAAATAATAAAAAAAAACATAAAAAAGGTAAAAAAATCAAATATTTATTTTATTGAAATTTTCCAAGTTATCTTATAGACCAAACTATTCCCAATTTAGTTGTCTAAATTTTAAATATGTGGATATAATATTCAATTTTAGCCTAATTTTACGGTAAAAATTGCCAAATTTTACGAAATTTTCTTTTAAAAAATCATATCGAATACAAACGTAAGCAAAATTCTCATGGATAATGTCCAATAATCGCCCACTGTGCAACCGTTTCGATGTTAGCACCGTAGCCCTTCGGAAAGGTAAATTTTGAATAATTCAATTAATGCCTAATGGTCCACCGACCGGCCCGGGGCGACGATTCATTCCGCTTCATTCGTGATTTTCCGACCTCACCTCATTCCTTCTGCGTCATTTAAGGAGACAGCGTGTGCGTTTGTCTTTTTTTTTACTATTTCTTCTTTATGCTCGGCGATTTTTAATCTCACTCCTGCACGAAGCTCAATCAATCGATCGCGCCTCGAAGACGAGGGAAACGGTTCCGAACAATGGGACGAAAACGAATTTAACACAAAAGCGTCGCGAGGATAAAAGCACGCAGGAACCGCTGTTACTGTCTCCCGTGATGACTTTTCCTTTGCTTTGTTGCCCCGGCCGTAGTAGCAGTTTTGATTTCCGATTCACATTTATCACCCTGCACGAACCGGCCCGGTCAGGCGATACTGCGCCGGTATTAAATGGCTTGCCATTTTCTTCGGCCCATTTCCTCGCGCGCTGTAAAGCGCCCTTTGGTTAAGTGAAAATTGACATTCACCCAGGGTGCCGTCGTGACCTTTGTAATGAAATCGTTTTTATTTCGCTCCACCCACCGCTCGATTGGCCGATGACATTTGTCAATCGTGTCGCGATAAAAACGACCCCGGGAAAGGGAGCAATTTCCGCTCGCTCGAAGCGGAAATGATAATGAAATTCATCGACATTGTGAGGAGAAAATTAATTAACATCCTCCAAGGACCGACTTTCACTCCATTGTGGACCTAATAAAGGCTATTTTTAATTATTACTTTCATGAAGACAAGTGAACTTTCCCGCTCGTAAAGACCGGACACTGGGTGGGCCAGGACGATCGAGCTAATCGGGCAGCGTCGTAAATTTAAATGCCATCACTATTGTAAGCTAATTTGTCAAACCGAGCCCGAAGCTGAGGCCCCGAGCTCACATTGCTGCCCCTGGGAAGATCTCGCCACCTTAATGATGTAATATTTTATCTCATTTCGCAGCACGCAATTTCCACCCTGGGTCGGTGTTGTTCTCCCGCCGGGCGAAGAAATAAATCAAGCCCGCCTCGAGCTGCGAGGCTCCAGTTTCAATGACCTTCTCGGGGCGCCATTCCCAGAAGCAAGTGGAGCTGAGATGAAAAAGAGAGAGAGAGAGAGAGCGTAATCATATCTTGATCATCTCGGCACGCGCACCGAAAGCCGAAACGCTCGATACACTCGAACCACCGTGCCGAAGATTAAGATATCAATTTCACCCACCCACGCCCACCCGGCGTGGCGTAACCACGTGCAACCGGGACGACATCGTCGCATGTGCGTGAGATTGCGCCCGGTTTTGTGTGTACAGCTTTGCTTCCGTCGGCCGGAAAGTTTTCACACTCCGGCGGCCGAGACCGAGCAGAGGTTTTCCATTAACGTGCGTGCCATAAATCAATGGCGCTAGGAGGTTATCAAACGATAATTAGATTATGATAAATGTTAATCTAATTGTTCCGGCGGTAGTGCGTCCTTGCAGCCTGGCTGACCCCGATTGTTCGTGTAGGCGGAAGTTGGTGAAATGCGGCGACAAGAGACCCGGGCAGGCCGGACTTACCCAAACAGGAGCGCTTGTCGGCGTCCAGCTTGAAGCCGTACTTGCAGGAGCAGTAGTAGCTTCCGTCGCTGTTGATGCAGTGCTGCTGGCATCCGCCGTTCAAGTCGATGCACTCGTTCGTATCTGCGAAGCGAGAATGGGAGGAAGGAACGTTAAACATGATGGTTCTGTCGAACGATGTCAACTACACAGATGGTCATGTTTTCTATCTTGTTCGATATGTTGCAGAAGAGTTATAGAAACATTTAAACGAATATGTTTCAATAACGGAATAGCTTCTCATATACGCAATCGGTAAGTCTTCTTGTGTAAACCTAGAGCAACCAGATCGATAATAAAGTAGTAGAAAAGCACTTACTGAGCAGACAGTATACATTTAGGCTGATAGAACTAACTTACGCCGAAATGAATGCAATTCGCAGTACACCAACACAAAGCTGGTCTAACTAGTCAGTTTCATGTACCTGTCCATTACATCAACGTGCAAACTGTATCAAATTCTAAATTAATAATTAAACGCTTCACTAGCTAATAAAACGGGAGAGCCAAGTTCAGTAGCATTCTGCTTTAAATAGATCAACGAAGCGGTAGAATTCGATTTTTTATTTAATTAAATGAAAAAAAACATATGATTGCATACTTGCGGGCGTTAATTTTCTTAGTGTTTACCAAATGTAATAAAATTCAATTTATTCGAATCAACCAGACTGTTACGTGTTGGTAAGCTACAGATAAGTACTAATCTGACCAACATACGCGTGTACCGCTTGAACAGTGTTTGATAGTATTAAGAATGGAACTCTGCTGTACCTTTGCAAACGCAAAGATCTCACCTTCCCACCTTCGATCGACCTGTGTTCGACCTGAGCCACCTGAAAGGCATTCTCTCAACAAAGGCAGCCGGTATTCAATCCTACTCTCAACTGCTCGGTCGTCGTACGACACACCCGAGCGAGACCTTAAGCTTACCTTGGCAATCACCCATCGTCGTGTTGAAATGGTACCCAGTCGGGCAGAGGGTGTCATAGTCCGGTTGCTCCACCTCTGCTCCGTCCGCTGCCACTCCCTGTCCTCCACCGCCACCCTGCTGCTGCTGCTGCTGCTGCCCGTGTTGGCCGTCGCCGTCCTCGACCCGCTCGCACCGGTACGAGCCGACCGTATTGATGCACCGTCCGTGACACCGGTGCTCGCTGGCGATCGAACGCTGGTTGGCGCACTCGTCCACGTCGACGCACGTCTTCCAGTCCTCGTCGAGCATGTAGCCCTCGGGGCACACGCAGAACGCGCGGCCGAGCGTGTTGAGGCAGGTGTGCGAGCAGCCGCCATTGTTGACCGTACACTCGTCGATGTCCTCGCAGCTGTGCCCGTCCGCGGCGAGCCGCGTCCCGGGCAGCCCGTCGCAGGTGCACCTGTAGCTGCTCCACGTGTTGACGCACGTGTCCTGGCACGGGCCGTGCCCGTTCCGCAGCAGACACTCGTTTACATCTGGAACGAGCGGCACACGGGTGGAGGGTGAGCAACGCGGGGTCTCTCCAAAGGGATTAAACGAAGAACGAGAAGCCGCCCCGTATGGAACCGTTTCTTGCACCAGAATCGAAATCAAAACCTCTATTAAAACACTCCAACCGTACGCCACGATGGGGAGTTAACTTTCATCAACGCCAAACGCCTTCTCCAGGAAGAAATCAAAACTCGATTGTGGAGGCCGCACCGGAGTGACGTGAAACAAAAAACTGCAATCATCATCTATCGAGTGATGATGAACTTCGACCGCTATATACTCGCACACGAACGCACGAACGCACCCAATGACGCAAGTGTCGAACGACTAACCAGTTTCTATTCCCAACCATTTTTTTACCCTGTGGTTCCATTTTTCATTTTAATCGGAAAACGCTCTCGTCCGACTGCACCAAATGCACAGCAGAAGCGACGTAAACGACTGCACTAATCCTAAGCGAACGGCTCGAGGGAGTTCGGGAACTGTTGGCAAGTAAACAAACACTCGTGCTGGGAAGTGGATTTAAGTGCATGATGCGTTGTGCGAGTTGTTTTTCACCTTCTCCACCCTCGGGGCGAGCTGCTTTTCCCCACATTGAAAAGCACATTGCATACTTTCAGGCGGGAAGCTGCAGCCGGGTTCTTTTTTCGGCCGAGAAAAGGCTGCTACCATGGTCGGCCTCGGTTGCGAAACAATACAAGCGCAATGCCTGCCCGCTGTGCACGAAGTGCGATACGGCACCGGCAACCGCTCGGAGCGAGTTTCGGTGAAGCCTTTTTTAATTTACGCCTTTCACCACGGACGCTTCAATGGGTTTTTCGATCTGCCCGGTCCGGAACACCCGGCGCCCCCGTTTGTTTGCGATGCTTTTAAGACCGGGCCCGGTTGG
>KZ072394.1:15526-27477 GCA_002091845.1 Anopheles cracens
GGTGGGATTTATTGCATGCGGTGCAGCATTGGAAGCCCACATTGGAATGGTGTGTTGTTTCGGTGCGGAGACTGATTGAGTTTTGCATCCATGTGATTGTGTGTGTGTGCATGGACAGTGTGTGGTTTTTGGTGACTTAGGCTTAGGTTCTGTATGGAAACGACTTGTTGAAAGTTATCTATTCGATAGAGCTTTATTTTATGGGCTATATATTTGCATGGTGGAGACGTTTTTGGGGCAAGGATGGGCTTGAAGCAATACACAAATCAACAAATGAAATTAAAACATTATCGTACACGAATTTGGGGAAAAAACATATCTAAACTTGCCCAGCTGGCTAGTTTTATCAAGCATAATGAATTAATAAAACGTTTAAAAAGACTTTGTCATGCGAATAGCAAACTTGTAGGCTGATATCTCACAGCCTTAAGGATTGTGAAGTGTCATTAAATATTAGTGTAGTGCAGATCACATACATTTTGGCGCAAATAATCTGAAACAGCCCGAAAGTATGCAATCTTAAAACAATGGTAGTGTTATGGCTTTAACACCACCTTATAATTGTTTTATTGGTGTAGTGCAGATCACATACATTTTGGCGCTCTGAAACAGCCCGAAAGTATGCAATCTTGAAATATTGGATGTGTTATGGCTTTAACACCACCTTATAATTGTTTTATTGGTGTAGTGCAGATCACATAAATTTTGGCGCAAATGATCTGAAACAGCCCGAAAGTATGCAATCTTGAAATATTGGTGGTGTTATGGCTTTAACACCACCTTATAATTGTTTTATTGGTGTAGTGCAGATCACATAAATTTTGGCGCAAATGATCTGAAACAGCCCGAAAGTATGCAATCATGAAATATTGGATTTGTTATGGCTTTAACACCACCTTATAATTGTTTTATTGGTGTAGTGCAGATCACATACATTTTGGCGCTCTGAAACAGCCCGAAAGTATGCAATCTTGAAATATTGGATGTGTTATGGCTTTAACACCACCTTATAATTGTTTTATTGGTGTAGTGCAGATCACATACTTTTTGGCGCAAATGTTCTGAAACAGCTCGAAAGTATGCAATCTTGAAGTATTGGATGTGTTATGGCTTTAGCACACCCTTATAATTGTTTTGTTCCATTTTTATTTAAGGTTTTCATTCAATAGAAGTAATTGAGAATAAATTAAGCTTGGAGTATGCAGTACCCCACCAGGAATTTTCTTGTCACGTTCACATCTGCGCCACAGGAGAACAGGGTTTGAAACTATGTGCACGGTTCGTGGATTCATCAGCATAAAACACATAACGCAAGCCGCAACACAAAGAACATAAAGATCAAAGACATTCCCACTCTCTATCGCGAAGATCACACCAAAGATTCACGCAAAGTGCAAAGCGTATGCTTAGGGCACAAGGGTAAGAGAGAAAAAAAACCCAAACCCAGTAATCCCGAGCGTACCTAAGGCCGTATGAATTCTGCATCCATATTACGCACCTGCTGGGTGCAGGAACCATACGTGACCGGCATGTTTTCATTAGTTTCATCTCCAACTTCGGTGAAACTTCGAGAACAAAAGCGGCCGGTTCTTAGGTTGTTTGCACGGAAAAAAACTTGCCCAAATCGATAAAGCGCACGTGTTGATGTTTTCGGAAGGATCGCACAAAATTGTTTGTGGTATTTTTGTTTGTTTGTTTTTTTTTTAAAGGTTCAGCTCATTTGTGCCCAAAACTTCCACCCGATAACGAGTTGCACGAGCTGGAGGTTGAAAATCAGCGCCGCAAAAAAAGGTTCAGCTCATTTGTGCCCAAAACTTCCACCCGATAACGAGTTGCACGAGCTGGAGGTTGAAAATCAGCGCCGCAAAACATCTTCACCGTGGCCGCGCGCCTTCAACCTTACACCACTTTGCGGGAAGCGGGAGAGATAAACAGACGAATAAACATAGCCTCAACACGCGGCGCCATTATAATATCTGTTGGCTCGTTCGCATCCGAACAGATCTCGACCGAGGCGATAGGGAGCACTGTTGTTCCATCGCAAAAACTGCGAAGTAAAGTTTTTATCCCAAACCCATTCGGGCGCTAGCTTCCAACGCGCGTCATCCGGTGGAGCTATAAACTTCTCGTTCGGAAAGACACACTACCACCAGCATGCGGAAAGTTGCCTACAATCGGTTGCGCAATCGGTGGCCATTTTTCTCACCCTAATTTACCTACCGGCCAATGGTGGGAGTCGAAACAAAACACACGGTTTGCAACAAGAAGCTCCCCGGCGAGACTTTGGGCGACGATCGAAGCTCATTTACAGTTTTGTCATCATCTGCCGTTTGCGGTTGCCACACACACATACACACAAACTAAGGGGACGGAAGTTGGACGTTTGGGTCACCGTCTGGCACCATCGGAAGACCCGAAAACGGAGTCATTACCGACACGTCCAGTGCGTCCCCTCGGCCAGCCAGCCACCGGAAGACGTACGGATAACACTCGCCCAGATTGTGGATAATCATTAGTGAGATTGAATTCCGGAAGGACCGTGTGGCCGGTGTGGTCAAGCACTGGTAACTTTCGCCCTGAGCGAGGTGGATGCGCTGCTGCTGTAATTTAAACACTGTGCACTTTGCAATCGGATACGGTTCCATGGCTGTGAGGGGAGTGTGTGTTTGGGAGTGTGTTTTGCTTCCGTCGGGATAACACTGCAACATTGCAACTCTCTCGCACTCTCCAGGCTGCCCCATGTCACACCGTCGTTTCGGTAATTGACCGGGATGGGGACACATCAGTTGACTTACTGCACAGCGACACGGTTGGCACCGATTTGGCCATCGTTTGACATTGTGTACGACACGGGTTCGAAAATAAAAGTTCTCGGTGCGGGATGTAACACTAACATCGGCACCATTTTGTTCGCTTCGAGGAGGCTTTTGATGGGGACACATCAGTTGACTTACTGCACAGCGACACGGTTGGCACCGATTTGGCCATCGTTTGACATTGTGTACGACACGGGTTCGAAAATAAAAGTTCTCGGTGCGGGATGTAACACTAACATCGGCACCATTTTGTTCGCTTCGAGGAGGCTTTTAAGGGGGGTTCTTTTCCACTTTGGATTGTGATCATTTTATTGATTGGGTGACGCTGAATGGCATCTGAACTAGCTAGGAACTGGGTTTGATTGAACTAGCAAACATTCTTTTGTTATGAGCTAGGCATATGTGAAGCTAATTGCATACTTTTAGGCGGATTTTTCATTATTTCGCATAAAAGTATACTATTCGCATGATAAAAGATTTATTGGCGCTTTAATAACCTTTTTCTTTGTTTAGTAAATTATTAAAGAGTTCTAGTAAAGCTAGTGAAACAAAACTACAAAATAATAAAACCTATTTAACAAGGTTTCAATAAGTATTAAGCTATCACAGTAAAGCTTTCCTACTGGGTTGTTGGAAACCCATACAGGCAAAATTTGTAAAATGATTGCATCACGTTTAAACTATCTTTAACTAATCAGTTGCTCAACGACTCATTTCGCCCACTTTAGTGTTGACAGGACAACATCCAGCAACGCTGCCACCCTAACTCGACAATCGATCAATGTGCAGTCGTGCAAGAGAGAGAGAGACAGCAACGATACAAATTTGTACAAACAATTAGACAGGCCCAACTTTTGGCCCCCGGATCCTCTCTGCCCGTTCCGGATTTAAAGCAGACGACAACTGGTTCGAAACGATCGCCGGATTTCCGGACACCAGAAGTTTTATCTTTGAAGCCACCGGCAACACAAAGCCACAGTTTTACGGTTCGGGAACTTTGCCCTACCCAGACAGGGCCACACAGAAACACACTCGCACGCATACAGCCTGGAATGATGCTGTACGCATCCATTTTATTCCCACTCGTACGAAAGGCCTTCGGGGTTGGTCAGAAAGTGGGTGGGCGAGGGATAGGATCGGGAAAATCTGCGTTCAGTAGGGACCGTGGTTTAGCGTAATGGTGAGGCACACACACACACACGCACATAAAAACAACCTATCGCCACGAAAACAAAACCCTGCCTGCAGTCGGTATTATCTGTCGCATTTTTGTTCACCGAGCGCAGCAGAATTTGCTGCAGTCGCCGTGGTTTGCCGGCCCTGCGGTTCTCCCCGGGGGGGCAGGGCCACCGTTCGCGTTCGCGGTTGCCGCTCCGGGCTGCTGTCATTATTGTACCGTTTCCGGATGATGCGCGTGAACTGCTTGGTGCAGGATAATGGCGAGCGGTGGAATATTTACTGGAAATTGTTTCTACGGTTACAGGCGGCACAGGCAAGCGCAAAGTGGGTTCTGCTGATAAGCTTCGACAAATCAGGTGTCAAATTCGTTGGAAAATCGTGTGAGTAGATATGGAACGAACAACAACTGCTTAACTAATGATAGCTGTAGTTAAGTAGCATTCAAATGGATTCTTTCAAAAATTGCATACATTCAGGCGTTAATTTCACTGCAAACACAAATTCTCGTGGGAATGAGATGATTGGTCGTTGAAAATTGCATATGTTTTCGGTTAATGCCATAATAAATTAGGGTCAAGTATGCTATTTCATCATCATTAAGTATTTACGCTAAATAACAATATAATACTAAGCAGGAGAAGCGATGCCATAATAAATCTAAGCAAAGTGTTTTTCTGATTTTTACAATAATTTTTAAAGCCATTTTTAACGCACACAATGTGCATAGTTTGGATCAAATCTGGGATTTTTTTTATTGCCTCATCCGATTCCACAGAAACACACATCGCACTCATAAAACGATCAATCGGATTGCACCCAATCGCGTTTGATGAACAGATGAATGTGAATGTGAGATCACAACGTGCAACATTTCAGTGTTGGAACGTTTATGACAATGAGTATATAAGACAAGCAACGTATATAAATGGTCTTCCACATTCAACTGGAGAGAAACCAATTCCAATGAACCCATAGAACGATTCAGGTGCGAAGAGAAACCAGCAGCATCACAATACTACCACACAGCATTCATTCCGGCTCGAAATCCAACCTCCACCATCACCGAAAGGATTATCGGGGAACGCGAATTTATCGTGCCGAGCGCTCTCGATTGGATTAAAGCGCTCGCCTTTCTCACTTCCCTCTGGTGTTGCATTCCAATTAAAATTGGGTTTCGTGCGTAATTCATGCGCATAATCGGCGCGATTTAAAAATAGAAACGCCGGGCGTTGACATTAAGCGATTGAAGCGCGCGTCCGAAAGTCGATTTTGGATCACCGAGGCACCCGGCTGCTCGAGCAGACTCTTACAAGCATCCTTTTCCCCGATTAAAAGTCTCCTTGTCCCTTGCATTGTCGGGATGGCCGCTCGTTTCGATGGCGGAGTGAGGTTGTCTAACAGCAGGATGTTAAATGTATTATAAATCAAATTACTTCCAAACACGCTTCGCCGGCTTTCCGCAGGAGGGCTTCAGAAGGAGAGTGGTTCTGGCCCTCCCGCCGGAAGGATAACGGTCGCTGCAATGTAAACGAAGGCTTAATTATTCATGCCGCAACATGCCGAGCGTCTGACGGAATGTGCTATCTCCACAAAACCCTCGTCGGGCGATGGAGACTGATTTGCTTCCTTGGGTTTTCTTTTATTTTCAATCGAATCGGTAACGTGCCTTGATGTGTTTGTTACGATAATGTGTTTCGCAAATTCATTGCGATCCATCTCTTCTGCGTACCCGCAAAGATCGATGATTGAGAGAAAGAGGGAACCTGGCAAACACATCTGGCAGAGTTTTCCATCCGGATTTGTTTCGTGTGAAGAACTTTCACAAGAAACTGTATCCTTGCGTCCCGCAGCCGGCACGCTTCGCATAAGGGGCCGCCGGAAGGATAACGGTCGCTGCAATGTAAACGAAGGCTTAATTATTCATGCCGCAACATGCCGAGCGTCTGACGGAATGTGCTATCTCCACAAAACCCTCGTCGGGCGATGGAGACTGATTTGCTTCCTTGGGTTTACTTTTATTTTCAATCGAATCGGTAACGTGCCTTGATGTGTTTGTTACGATAATGTGTTTCGCAAATTCATTGCGATCCATCTCTTCTGCGTACCCGCAAAGATCGATGATTGAGAGAAAGAGGGAACCTGGCAAACACATCTGGCAGAGTTTTCCATCCGGATTTGTTTCGTGTGAAGAACTTTCACAAGAAACTGTATCCTTGCGTCCCGCAGCCGGCACGCTTCGCATAAGGGGAAATTTGATTATGTAGATCACATTTCAAAACAATCTAAATTCCATAAACATTTATAATCATTCCCGGATGAACCATTGGTAGGAGCTGCTGCCCCGAGGCACTTCCATTGTCTGTCAAGTATGCTATTTCATCATCATTAAGTATTTACGCTAAATAACAATATAATACTAAGCAGGAGAAGCGATGCCATAATAAATCTAAGCAAAGTGTTTTTCTGATTTTTACAATAATTTTTAAAGCCATTTTTAACGCACACAATGTGCATAGTTTGGATCAAATCTGGGATTTTTTTTATTGCCTCATCCGATTCCACAGAAACACACATCGCACTCATAAAACGATCAATCGGATTGCACCCAATCGCGTTTGATGAACAGATGAATGTGAATGTGAGATCACAACGTGCAACATTTCAGTGTTGGAACGTTTATGACAATGAGTATATAAGACAAGCAACGTATATAAATGGTCTTCCACATTCAACTGGAGAGAAACCAATTCCAATGAACCCATAGAACGATTCAGGTGCGAAGAGAAACCAGCAGCATCACAATACTACCACACAGCATTCATTCCGGCTCGAAATCCAACCTCCACCATCACCGAAAGGATTATCGGGGAACGCGAATTTATCGTGCCGAGCGCTCTCGATTGGATTAAAGCGCTCGCCTTTCTCACTTCCCTCTGGTGTTGCATTCCAATTAAAATTGGGTTTCGTGCGTAATTCATGCGCATAATCGGCGCGATTTAAAAATAGAAACGCCGGGCGTTGACATTAAGCGATTGAAGCGCGCGTCCGAAAGTCGATTTTGGATCACCGAGGCACCCGGCTGCTCGAGCAGACTCTTACAAGCATCCTTTTCCCCGATTAAAAGTCTCCTTGTCCCTTGTCTTGTCGGGATGGCCGCTCGTTTCGATGGCGGAGTGAGGTTGTCTAACAGCAGGATGTTAAATGTATTATAAATCAAATTACTTCCAAACACGCTTCGCCGGCTTTCCGCAGGAGGGCTTCAGAAGGAGAGTGGTTCTGGCCCTCCCGCCGGAAGGATAACGGTCGCTGCAATGTAAACGAAGGCTTAATTATTCATGCCGCAACATGCCGAGCGTCTGACGGAATGGCAAGCGCAAAGTGGGTTCTGCTGATAAGCTTCGACAAATCAGGTGTCAAATTCGTTGGAAAATCGTGTGAGTAGATATGGGACGAACAACAACTGCTTAACTAATGATAGCTGTAGTTAAGTAGCACTCAAATGGATTCTTTCAAGAATTGCATACATTCAGGCGTTAATTTCACTGCAAACACAAATGCTAGTGGGAATGAGATGATTGGTCGTTGAAAATTGCATATGTTTTCGGTTAATGCCATAATAAATCAGTGTCAAGTATGCTATTTCATCATCATTAAGTATTTACGCTAAATAACAATATAATACTAAGCAGGAGAAGCGATGCCATAATAAATCTAAGCAAAGTGTTTTTCTGATTTTTACAATAATTTTTAAAGCCATTTTTAACGCACACAATGTGCATAGTTTGGATCAAATCTGGGATTTTTTTTATTGCCTCATCCGATTCCACAGAAACACACATCGCACTCATAAAACGATCAATCGGATTGCACCCAATCGCGTTTGATGAACAGATGAATGTGAATGTGAGATCACAACGTGCAACATTTCAGTGTTGGAACGTTTATGACAATGAGTATATAAGACAAGCAACGTATATAAATGGTCTTCCACATTCAACTGGAGAGAAACCAATTCCAATGAACCCATAGAACGATTCAGGTGCGAAGAGAAACCAGCAGCATCACAATACTACCACACAGCATTCATTCCGGCTCGAAATCCAACCTCCACCATCACCGAAAGGATTATCGGGGAACGCGAATTTATCGTGCCGAGCGCTCTCGATTGGATTAAAGCGCTCGCCTTTCTCACTTCCCTCTGGTGTTGCATTCCAATTAAAATTGGGTTTCGTGCGTAATTCATGCGCATAATCGGCGCGATTTAAAAATAGAAACGCCGGGCGTTGACATTAAGCGATTGAAGCGCGCGTCCGAAAGTCGATTTTGGATCACCGAGGCACCCGGCTGCTCGAGCAGACTCTTACAAGCATCCTTTTCCCCGATTAAAAGTCTCCTTGTCCCTTGTCTTGTCGGGATGGCCGCTCGTTTCGATGGCGGAGTGAGGTCTGTGGGCGATAAACGCGCCCAGCGAAACTAGCTGGCATGCAATTACTTTTTTCCGTTTTCTTTGAATGAACACTTTGGAAATTGACACAAAAATGCATGCTGTTCTACAAATTGTCATTGCAATAGCCATAAACATCGAGTTGGTTCGCGTTTTACTATTTTGCTAGTCTAAAGGGACAAATATATCTGCTGTCAGCACTTATGAGATTGTAGTTGATGCCCGAGAACAACGTGAAGAATAGAAAAAGGGCCCAGGGAAATGAATCTCAAGTTCATTATATTTAAAACATTTAAATAATTTGTTAATATAAGAGATTCTTCAGATAAACCAATTTTCCATAATCATCTGGATTTCGAATACATTTTCTCATCCGTTTTTCTAGCTAAAGCGTATTTTGTCCGTGCGGATTGCATACTTTAAGGGTGTTTTGCAAATATGCCCCCAAAGTTATGCAATTCTTAGTAAAAAGGTTGTCTAGCTTCAAATAACCGAAGATTATCAACAGTTTTACGTGGAATATGTTTAAACTTCTCACAGCTTTCTACCTTCGTTAGCTCTAATAGCTTATCCATTTCGCACAATACCAGCGAAGCTTTAAATCGCCATACATGGGAATGGCACATTCAAACGCTGCTCAACGAGCTGGAGCGCGATGAAATGTTTATTCATAAACATGACAACCCAGCGGCAGCGAGCGTGCGTATGAACGGAGCTCCTTTTTCTCCAGCGCGACCGTTCGGGGTCAGTAGGTGGCTTAACAAGTTTCACCGCAACCGTAGCCCACATACACAAAAACGAGAAGGAAACGGAATCTCCCGTACCAGAGAGAGGAAAAAACAAATCACCTCGCAGATATGCTGCTGATGCCAACGCTAGACGACGTCACCGAATGGTAAGTGAGACATTTCTCCAGCGGTTGCATTATTTATACGTCGTGCTTGCGAAAATCTACTCTTTATTTTTATCTTCCCCATCTCCCGAGACGGCTCCCCGAGCAGGCGAAGGCAACGAGCGACGAGCTCGAAACCAACCTGTGACGGTGAGTGGAGTTGACATTTTCAATAAAAAGCTCTTTCTAGGAACGGGATTTTCATGCTTCGCTTTACGCCGTCGTCGTCGTCGTCATCGTCCATCTCGGGGCCGCTCGGTAGGCCATTTGTTAGATGCGAGTGGTCGTTGATAGATGCGGAGCTTTGTTTTTGTTTCGCAGGAGGTTGGGAAGCACGAAAAAGTGAAATCAACGACCGTTTACGAGCGAAACGTACGGCCGTTTGGCTGGAACGCTTGACGGTAGTGGTACGACGGGCGCTGTGGCTGTAGCGCGCAATCATAATCCGATACTACCGAGTCATGGCCGCGACCGGCGCTAAGAGGCTTGATTTATAGTGTTTAACGCGTAAAAGGTAAATTTTGCACACTGTTCTGTAGAACCGGGCGCATTAACTTGGTCTCAAACAGGCGAGTTCGAGCGGTTAAGCGTAAATGTAATCAAAACGGAACGAACCAGAGGCTCATTTTTGCATTAGAATCGCAATGAGGCATGTGAAATACCCCAGGTGAATCATATAATAAAAATTTACTTTCACCAAGCACAGTTTTCAGTGAAAAATATGATAAACTGGTAATAACAACGAACACAGTATAGTAAACATTGCATACTTTTAGGCGCAAATTGGATTGACAACCAACAAGTCTTCAATATGCATAATGGGGTCGCATAATGCAGTTCAAAAGTATGCAATCTGCACACACATAACCTTGTTTAGTTGTATTCACATATACTGTTTGAGTTGGGAAAGATCATTCATAGCACTATTCTTGGCCCGATAAAAAAGCATGTAGCTATGCGTAAAGTGCTTACTGATTAAATCAGCCTGAATATATGCAATCCATGTATCATTTCACCCGATAAAAAAGCATGTAGCTATGCGTAAAGTGCTTACTGATTAAATCAGCCTGAATATATGCAATCCATGTATCATTTCTTGCTGTATCATCCCACCTGGATTGCTTGTCAATAAATGAATAATAAATTAATCATTCTACAAGCGTTACAAAATCGAGTTGTCGAGTGACCAATACAAAACCAATACCAACTTCACACGGACCGAGCAGATAGTCTAAATTTAAACATCAAAATTAGCTCCCGATCCGTTCGATGTTTGTTAATATCGCGCAACACAACTCACCGTACCTCGTAGCGAACGCACAGCAAACGTCCCAAGACGAGGGTCAATTTCGTGGAATTTCATCCCAAAACGACCCGTTCCGGTTGATCCACCCGGGCGTAAATGTAGCGTATCGAGGGCTGGTGCGATCACAGTCCTCCAAGGCACGTTTGTGCAAACAAAGTCAACGACGAGCGACCCGTAATCAAAGCCAACCATCCCATCAAAGGGATGGATCACAACTATCCCTACGCTCCGGAACTCACCATCTCACGGGGTTGTTTGTCTCGTGCTTCACAACAGCTACAGCAAGCGTCGAGTGAACCCATAACAAGGACAGCAAAGGAAAAGAAACCAGCAATCCAACCAGGCAAAGAAAGCCGAAACGAATATTGACCGTCGGGACCGTGGCGGGATTCAATCGAAAACCCGCCCGGTGGGAGCCGGCCGCGGTGGGTTTTGCGGTTTTGCTAGTGGAACCCGACAGGGAGGGGGAGCCACCCGAACGATACACTTGGGGGATGAAATTTTAATTACCACAAAAGCCAACAGAAGCCACAGATGGCAAATAAATCATGGCAGGGACTCGACCATACATTTGGATCCTTTGTTTTTCTTTCTCTGCTCTCTTTTTTTTTTTCAATGTTTGCTCGTTTGTCGAGGGTTTTTTGTTGTTATCTCCCTGTTGCTACACCTTTCTTTACCACTCCCGAATGACCATTGGCTCATCTCTTCACCCCCGAGGGACCAATCGATAGCGCGATGGCGATTGCATTTACGATAATTGAATTCGCCTCCAGGCGCTCGCCAACCCCCGGGGGGCGGAACATTTTAATTTTCCAACGCGTCAAACGAGATGATAAGTGGCTAATTCGCCTCCAGGCGCTCGCCAACCCCCGGGGGGCGGAACATTTTAATTTTCCAACGCGTCAAACGAGATGATAAGTGGCTTGCGCCGGGCCGCGCTCACTCGCGAAAGCGGGTGGAAAGCAAGCAATCCCCGATTGCCGGCATTGTTCCGCACGATCGATTACGAACGATAAAATATGATCAATTAAAAATGTTCCTATCGGGCTGCTATAAATTACGGGTTCGGTGCACGCCAACAAAGGCGAGGCGTTCGGTTGCCGGCTTCTTGCCCGGGGTCGAACAAAAACAAAAGGTCACCCAGTACGCCGGAATGGCGGATACGGCATGGCAGTCGAAAACACGTACGCCGGACGCCGGAATGTTGTGCCTCAAGTTTCAAGTTTTTTTTCCTGGATCCTTGTCGCTCCAGACACGTTTTGCCCTGCCCCGGGGACTCGTTGGTAACCTCAGTAACCTCAAAGGACAAAGGGT
>KZ072394.1:64106-80568 GCA_002091845.1 Anopheles cracens
CCAACCGGGCCCGGTCTTAAAAGCATCGCAAACAAACGGGGGCGCCGGGTGTTCCGGACCGGGCAGATCGAAAAACCCATTGAAGCGTCCGTGGTGAAAGGCGTAAATTAAAAAAGGCTTCACCGAAACTCGCTCCGAGCGGTTGCCGGTGCCGTATCGCACTTCGTGCACAGCGGGCAGGCATTGCGCTTGTATTGTTTCGCAACCGAGGCCGACCATGGTAGCAGCCTTTTCTCGGCCGAAAAAAGAACCCGGCTGCAGCTTCCCGCCTGAAAGTATGCAATGTGCTTTTCAATGTGGGGAAAAGCAGCTCGCCCCGAGGGTGGAGAAGGTGAAAAACAACTCGCACAACGCATCATGCACTTAAATCCACTTCCCAGCACGAGTGTTTGTTTACTTGCCAACAGTTCCCGAACTCCCTCGAGCCGTTCGCTTAGGATTAGTGCAGTCGTTTACGTCGCTTCTGCTGTGCATTTGGTGCAGTCGGACGAGAGCGTTTTCCGATTAAAATGAAAAATGGAACCACAGGGTAAAAAAATGGTTGGGAATAGAAACTGGTTAGTCGTTCGACACTTGCGTCATTGGGTGCGTTCGTGCGTTCGTGTGCGAGTATATAGCGGTCGAAGTTCATCATCACTCGATAGATGATGATTGCAGTTTTTTGTTTCACGTCACTCCGGTGCGGCCTCCACAATCGAGTTTTGATTTCTTCCTGGAGAAGGCGTTTGGCGTTGATGAAAGTTAACTCCCCATCGTGGCGTACGGTTGGAGTGTTTTAATAGAGGTTTTGATTTCGATTCTGGTGCAAGAAACGGTTCCATACGGGGCGGCTTCTCGTTCTTCGTTTAATCCCTTTGGAGAGACCCCGCGTTGCTCACCCTCCACCCGTGTGCCGCTCGTTCCAGATGTAAACGAGTGTCTGCTGCGGAACGGGCACGGCCCGTGCCAGGACACGTGCGTCAACACGTGGAGCAGCTACAGGTGCACCTGCGACGGGCTGCCCGGGACGCGGCTCGCCGCGGACGGGCACAGCTGCGAGGACATCGACGAGTGTACGGTCAACAATGGCGGCTGCTCGCACACCTGCCTCAACACGCTCGGCCGCGCGTTCTGCGTGTGCCCCGAGGGCTACATGCTCGACGAGGACTGGAAGACGTGCGTCGACGTGGACGAGTGCGCCAACCAGCGTTCGATCGCCAGCGAGCACCGGTGTCACGGACGGTGCATCAATACGGTCGGCTCGTACCGGTGCGAGCGGGTCGAGGACGGCGACGGCCAACACGGGCAGCAGCAGCAGCAGCAGCAGGGTGGCGGTGGAGGACAGGGAGTGGCAGCGGACGGAGCAGAGGTGGAGCAACCGGACTATGACACCCTCTGCCCGACTGGGTACCATTTCAACACGACGATGGGTGATTGCCAAGGTAAGCTTAAGGTCTCGCTCGGGTGTGTCGTACGACGACCGAGCAGTTGAGAGTAGGATTGAATACCGGCTGCCTTTGTTGAGAGAATGCCTTTCAGGTGGCTCAGGTCGAACACAGGTCGATCGAAGGTGGGAAGGTGAGATCTTTGCGTTTGCAAAGGTACAGCAGAGTTCCATTCTTAATACTATCAAACACTGTTCAAGCGGTACACGCGTATGTTGGTCAGATTAGTACTTATCTGTAGCTTACCAACACGTAACAGTCTGGTTGATTCGAATAAATTGAATTTTATTACATTTGGTAAACACTAAGAAAATTAACGCCCGCAAGTATGCAATCATATGTTTTTTTTCATTTAATTAAATAAAAAATCGAATTCTACCGCTTCGTTGATCTATTTAAAGCAGAATGCTACTGAACTTGGCTCTCCCGTTTTATTAGCTAGTGAAGCGTTTAATTATTAATTTAGAATTTGATACAGTTTGCACGTTGATGTAATGGACAGGTACATGAAACTGACTAGTTAGACCAGCTTTGTGTTGGTGTACTGCGAATTGCATTCATTTCGGCGTAAGTTAGTTCTATCAGCCTAAATGTATACTGTCTGCTCAGTAAGTGCTTTTCTACTACTTTATTATCGATCTGGTTGCTCTAGGTTTACACAAGAAGACTTACCGATTGCGTATATGAGAAGCTATTCCGTTATTGAAACATATTCGTTTAAATGTTTCTATAACTCTTCTGCAACATATCGAACAAGATAGAAAACATGACCATCTGTGTAGTTGACATCGTTCGACAGAACCATCATGTTTAACGTTCCTTCCTCCCATTCTCGCTTCGCAGATACGAACGAGTGCATCGACTTGAACGGCGGATGCCAGCAGCACTGCATCAACAGCGACGGAAGCTACTACTGCTCCTGCAAGTACGGCTTCAAGCTGGACGCCGACAAGCGCTCCTGTTTGGGTAAGTCCGGCCTGCCCGGGTCTCTTGTCGCCGCATTTCACCAACTTCCGCCTACACGAACAATCGGGGTCAGCCAGGCTGCAAGGACGCACTACCGCCGGAACAATTAGATTAACATTTATCATAATCTAATTATCGTTTGATAACCTCCTAGCGCCATTGATTTATGGCACGCACGTTAATGGAAAACCTCTGCTCGGTCTCGGCCGCCGGAGTGTGAAAACTTTCCGGCCGACGGAAGCAAAGCTGTACACACAAAACCGGGCGCAATCTCACGCACATGCGACGATGTCGTCCCGGTTGCACGTGGTTACGCCACGCCGGGTGGGCGTGGGTGGGTGAAATTGATATCTTAATCTTCGGCACGGTGGTTCGAGTGTATCGAGCGTTTCGGCTTTCGGTGCGCGTGCCGAGATGATCAAGATATGATTACGCTCTCTCTCTCTCTCTCTTTTTCATCTCAGCTCCACTTGCTTCTGGGAATGGCGCCCCGAGAAGGTCATTGAAACTGGAGCCTCGCAGCTCGAGGCGGGCTTGATTTATTTCTTCGCCCGGCGGGAGAACAACACCGACCCAGGGTGGAAATTGCGTGCTGCGAAATGAGATAAAATATTACATCATTAAGGTGGCGAGATCTTCCCAGGGGCAGCAATGTGAGCTCGGGGCCTCAGCTTCGGGCTCGGTTTGACAAATTAGCTTACAATAGTGATGGCATTTAAATTTACGACGCTGCCCGATTAGCTCGATCGTCCTGGCCCACCCAGTGTCCGGTCTTTACGAGCGGGAAAGTTCACTTGTCTTCATGAAAGTAATAATTAAAAATAGCCTTTATTAGGTCCACAATGGAGTGAAAGTCGGTCCTTGGAGGATGTTAATTAATTTTCTCCTCACAATGTCGATGAATTTCATTATCATTTCCGCTTCGAGCGAGCGGAAATTGCTCCCTTTCCCGGGGTCGTTTTTATCGCGACACGATTGACAAATGTCATCGGCCAATCGAGCGGTGGGTGGAGCGAAATAAAAACGATTTCATTACAAAGGTCACGACGGCACCCTGGGTGAATGTCAATTTTCACTTAACCAAAGGGCGCTTTACAGCGCGCGAGGAAATGGGCCGAAGAAAATGGCAAGCCATTTAATACCGGCGCAGTATCGCCTGACCGGGCCGGTTCGTGCAGGGTGATAAATGTGAATCGGAAATCAAAACTGCTACTACGGCCGGGGCAACAAAGCAAAGGAAAAGTCATCACGGGAGACAGTAACAGCGGTTCCTGCGTGCTTTTATCCTCGCGACGCTTTTGTGTTAAATTCGTTTTCGTCCCATTGTTCGGAACCGTTTCCCTCGTCTTCGAGGCGCGATCGATTGATTGAGCTTCGTGCAGGAGTGAGATTAAAAATCGCCGAGCATAAAGAAGAAATAGTAAAAAAAAAGACAAACGCACACGCTGTCTCCTTAAATGACGCAGAAGGAATGAGGTGAGGTCGGAAAATCACGAATGAAGCGGAATGAATCGTCGCCCCGGGCCGGTCGGTGGACCATTAGGCATTAATTGAATTATTCAAAATTTACCTTTCCGAAGGGCTACGGTGCTAACATCGAAACGGTTGCACAGTGGGCGATTATTGGACATTATCCATGAGAATTTTGCTTACGTTTGTATTCGATATGATTTTTTAAAAGAAAATTTCGTAAAATTTGGCAATTTTTACCGTAAAATTAGGCTAAAATTGAATATTATATCCACATATTTAAAATTTAGACAACTAAATTGGGAATAGTTTGGTCTATAAGATAACTTGGAAAATTTCAATAAAATAAATATTTGATTTTTTTACCTTTTTTATGTTTTTTTTTATTATTTTGAAATGTAAACACTATTGTATTTTGTATATTGCACTGTATTTATGACGGAACGGAAGGTTAACTGAAGATTTCTGAAGCTGGTGGAGCCATGTCCAGGCCGATCGGTGGCAATGGACAGACTGACAGCTGTCAAAATATGGATCTGGTTCGGGACGATCGCACAGTGGTTGGTCACAGGAGTTTACAGAAATGAAATACATAAGATTCTCATAAAGTCTCATCTTTAGAAAATATCCTTGGCATGCAATTTTCTTAAAGTTTTGTTCTGTATGTTTTTATTTATGATTTTCATCAGATTCTCAGTATTAAGTTATTGATTTTATTTATTACAATTTTATATATTTTACTAACTAGTTATTCATCAAAACATTATATTGTCAAAGCATCTATACACCCGATTTGCAAACGCCTTCGGTCCAATGTGCTCACTGGGGGAGTAACAATACCAAATCTGTGAAAAGTTTTCCGCCCAATCGAGCCCGTTTGGTCGTTTTGTCCACCAACGATGGACTGACTGTGACTTTTCCGCTCTTGCTATGAAAAGTGGACTCACACACACACACTTGTCCGACGAAATCAAGCGGGCCGTGCCGCTGCGGCTCATTAGGCAAATATTTCGAAATTATTTCGTTCCGACAGTAATTATGGTGCCACGTGCGCGGTGCGGCATTGCGTTTTTGCGGTCGCGCCTAGATTTTCGCGGAACTTCTTCTTCTCGCCGCGAGTGTGTGTGCGTACCGCAAACAGCAGCCCGAAAGTTGAAGGGACAGACCGAAAGTTCCACAAGCCAACAGTCCGGCTTTCGATGAATTGAATGAATTAAACAACTTTTGCTGGCGCTTGGCGGGAGGGGATGGAAAACACAGCGTCGCGGAGGCGAAACGCCGACGCAGGAAGAAGCAAAGGCGAAGGCGAAATTAAAAAATCTTTCCGACGTGAGCTGCAGCCCAGATCGGGAACCGTCCGGGTGGACCGGGTTCGGTGTAAGCGGAAAATTAATGAACGATAATGAATGGAATTTTGATTAAAAATGCAAATTTTCACACCATGATCTGTTCGGTTCACGCTTTGTGCCTTTATTTTTGGCCTTTTTTAATGCTCGTCTTGAGCTGGAAGGGAATTTTTGCACGAACGTTACATGGCTGATAATATACCTTAACGAAACAATAGCGTTCTGTTTCCTTTAAACGAGATTTATCACCGGAACACGGCCAGGCTGAATTTCAATTGAGCTATCCGTTTCATCTTCGCGAATCGTTGCTTTAAACATTGTCCGAAAAATCTCACGTTTTGTTCCCCCCCCAGTTGAAACAGGAAGCTGATTTCAACTTTGCCGGAGAGACAATCAACTGACAAGGATCATAGCAATTTCATACAGAAGAAGGAGAAACGAACCCAACAAAAAAAAATCCTTCCACCAGATGAACCAACCGAATGGAAGCCTAAATAGCGCATAATTAGTCCCGACCGAGGTTACACGCGGCCACCGGAGGAAGCGGGATCTAATTTCGCCCCGTGCCCTGTGCGCACGAAAACTTCCAATAACTTTCCTGACAGCGGGATCAGCGGACGACACGGCGGGCGACTCCGTCGCTGAAGGTGTCGGTGAAATATTTTAATTAAGTTCACTTCGGCATAAATTACTCGGGCTCTCTCTCTCTCTCTAGTTTTTCCTGTGCGCCAAGCTTTCCTGTGTTTTTGAAGCTCGCTATCAAACAGGTGTCTAGGTTGGAACGGGCTGGCTCTGTGGTTGTGTCAGGAGCTCGCACTTTAATGGAGTCATATTTCATCGAACGCATTCGCTCGTTCGGTGCAGTCGATGTGCTGATGGCTTAATGTGGGCTTTAGCTTGATGGGAGTTGATTGAAGTTTGACACGCCTGCACGCTGTCAGACTTTCATTTGAAGGGCAATCAAAGGATCCGGTTTCCCGGTGAACTGAATGTAGTGGTGTGATTTGTATGTGCTGGCATTTTAAAGTACAGCGAAACCTTTTCAAAACTGCATGCCTTCTCAATATGTGAGAAGGGTGTGTTACAGATTGCATACTTTCGGGCTGATGAAGAAAAAGTGCTTGAAAAACCTTCGCTGATCCTTTTTGTAGCTTTTTCTCCGTGTAATCACTAACAAAACCAAGGGTTTTCTAATTATAAATTTACAGATGGTTCATTTACTCGTTTTCCACTCGTTAAAAACATTCGTTTATTCAGAGTTAAATGCTTTCACTTTAAATCGATTGCTTCCTCCGGTCCTTACGCCATATGGAAGGCACATGAAGTGCAATTAAATTCTCGTTCCCGAACAGAAACAAAGCCACCTTAAAGGAGGATAAATATTCATCGTTCATTGTCTCGTCACGAGTGATTCATCGATACGTGATGCCGCGTTTGTTGCATTGCGGCTCGTCTTAATTGAAGCCAGCGCTGCAGCGTTTTTATTCTCACTCTCATCGTCTTCTTTCGGGGTTTCTCTTCCTCTCTCTCTCTCTCTCTCTTCCACACAGTGCTGAACGACTCGCTGAAGCTGGCGGACGTGGCCTGCCCGCCCCTCTTCCCACCCCGCCACGGCTACCTGGAGTGCAGCCGGCCGATCGACGAAATAGCGGACGGCCCGAACGGGGGCAGCCTCAAGATCACCAACCGGCCCGGCAGCCAGTGCATCTGACCTACTCGGCGAAGCATCCCGTCTCGAAGCTGCACACCGAGTGTAACTTCCTCATCAACGTTCTGCGTACGTGCTCAGTACCCCTGTAACATGCCTACCTCATGCTCATCGGAATCGATTTGCTCTCCTGTCTTCCATCAGCCGGCTCACCACCAAGGGTGGACTTCTGTCCGGACACGCAGGTGTACACGATCGAGGGACGCCACCAGAGCGTGAAGGCAACCTGGGAGGAGCCCGTCTTTTCCGACAACGTCGGCGTGGTGACGATCACGAAATCGAACGTAAGTACAAGCAAGCGTATGTTGTGCTGGAACCGTCTCAAAACCTGAAATGTCTTTACCGCAAAACGCAAACGCAACGCAGAGCCCCGGGACGGACTTCGGTGCCGGTAGCCATCTGATCACGTACGAGGCGCATGACGACGCGGAATGGAAGAGTAAGTGCGTGTTTAAGATCGTGGTGAATGTGAGCCCGGAGCAGCAGCAGCAGCAGCAGCACCTGCCCACTGCTCAGTCACATTTCCAGCTGCCGATTCTGTACAATCGGTTCTACTTCTAAGGTGAGAGAGAGAGAGAGAGGTGCAGATTTTTGAGGCGGAGTGAAGCAGTGAACGTCATTGTATAGATGCGTCATATATTTTACATCAGCAGTAGGAGGATTGCTTGCGTTTCTCGTGAAAAGCAAACGGAATCTCCAGAAGTGGAATACAATAATGCAGGAGAAGTTTTTTCTCTACACAATGTGCAACAGAGCTGCAGCTGGAGTAGCATAGACAGGCTCTAACCGTGAAATTTGTTGTGCGTGTTGCATATTTGAGGGCTAAATTGATTAAACGCCTGTAGATATGCACCACGCAAGACAAAATGCAGGATTAGGGCGTGCTTTACTCAAAATAAGCACCACAAGCCCACGATAAGTCGTCGTGGTAGCTGCGTGTGGGCTGCTAGGTTTTTTTCCGGTCTCCGCTCTCTAGTGAGGATTTGACGAGATCGTACATAAGGAGAAGCAAATATCAGCTCGTACATATACAGATCCAAGTAGGCTGTAAGAAAAACCCTTTAGCACGTAAGCCAATCAGTATAAAACCCAATGCAATGCATTTTGCAGAGTTGACGGCAGAGTCTCAAAGAGCGGCAAAGGTTGGACTAAAAAAAACCGAAAAAATATATTTTAGTTGAAAGCGTAGGGAGCACTCCTGAAAGTAATTCCTTTGGATCATGATCTCGCGGGGAGATGGACGGCCGGTTGGTGGCAATGTAAATAGCATCAGTCGCTAAATGCAAGTTATTAACCATTTACACGTCATCAGACCAACGCTGCAGCATCCGATAAGCAGAATCTTTCCACCAGCGCAACAATAAGACACTCCACGCGGCGCGGATGGTGTCGGGGCGATAAGAAACCAAGATAGTGCGTAAGACAAGTGGGTCACCACACATATTAGCACAGCTCTGTCTGCTCCGGTGAACCTTTTACGCGGTAACGCTTTGCTGCAGCGGCAGCATCAGTAGGAAAAAGCTTTAGTTCTGTGGTTTTCCTGTAACATAGAGCTGAAATCTTCCCCGTATACTACAACTGCCCCATTCCTCACTCCCTCTCCACCATTTTAGGACTAGCAGGAAGCTTCGAACTTTGTGTGAGCTGTGTGAGTGTTTGCGTGTGCGTGTGTGAGTAAACGAAATCGATAATATCAACTGCAGTCGGCGGGAGGGTGAAAAGAGAATCTGTATAAAATTATCACAAGAGCCACCCGTCGAGGATGCGGAGACCTTGTCCCACGAGGAGTAGTAGCGAAGGAGATTATCTGTGCACGATAGCGATAGCACGTAAGATTAAAACGAAAAAACAGTTAACGAGAGGGGAAAAAATCGACGAGCAACGCGGGTAACCTTGAACCGCGCTCGAACGTGCTCAAGGAGCCACCTTGATAAGGTCAATGTTAACGCCGATCACTTACTGTAGCGCTGGTGCTGCTGCCGTATCAGGGCCGGGCTGGTGTTTGGCGTTTCCTCGAGCTGCTGCAGATGCTGCGCCAGCATTCGCTGCTGATGGCGCAGCCGGGCCAGCTTCTGCTTGATGCGAATGTTTTTCACCACGCAACCTTGCGGGACATGCAGCTGATGCAGAGGTTCGTATTAGTGAGGTGACAATTTGGGGATGAAATTAACCAATGACGTTGAAGCAGTTACTTTAAACTATCGTTGCATGCCGATGTTGCAAGCGTTGAAGCACTCGTAGTCTTTCTAATGATTCGGTTAATATGAATGTAGTATTGAACTTACCTGTTTTACTTACCTTCAAGTATAGGATTGAAGGGATGTTATACTTCTAAAGAGAAATGATGTCCCATTCCCAAGAAGAATGATCTTTCTGTCTCCCATTGTCCATACCTTCTCGTTATCTTGTTGCTTTTATCTCTATACCTCTATGTCTTGTCTCTTTTATCGTTAGCCATCGTATCGATGAAAATAAAACGGTCGTCTCCTAAATCTAGAGAATCTTAGCTTAGCTATAACGATTATTACCAGTGTCTTGGATCAATTCGGGTTCCATCGTTCCGAATCTAAGTCGTTCCTCAGGTGCAGCGTGATTGACCTTCCAGGCTTCGACTATAGTTAAATAAACAAAAGCTAGAAATGACAGACTTCAGAACATAGTCTATTCAGCTAACGAAGAAGTTCTTGTAAAATCCTTATGGGATTTCTATGTGACGTCTATTTTCCATGAAAAGTATTGGTGCGTCCTTAAAGATCACGTCGATTTCTTAATCAGCAAGGAGAGCATGCCTTTAAGTCTTTGAAATTCGTGACCTTATTGTGGCATCTGAACTCTCACGGGTACTACAGACATGGATATACTGGAGCCACTTTACGCTCCTGCTCGTCAAACTTGTCACGCATTAAACGACTCATTATTGAGAGCAGTTTCGGATTTTAATGGCTCTAATGACGTGTTCGGCTTGAATGTTCCTATATCCCAAGTTCGTTATTTGGAATTTAAAATGCTAAAGCTTCATGTGCTCCTAGAAACTTGCTAGTAGCACTGATTTTTCCAGCTAATGTTTGGAAAATATGACAGAGAATCCTCTTAATTAACTCTCCTCGACCGATATGATAACATGACCACCGTATCAGTAAATTGGTTCTAATCATGCAATGTAACTCTTTGAACACCTGATTAGGGTTATTGATTCCAATTACTTGTCCAAAACGTTTATCAGTTTTTCAGAATGCCCCGCCAATCGATTCTAGTGCACATGGACAGTTTCCACCGGTGTAATGGAGTCCAATAGCAATGACTTCGCTCATGCAAATCGAATCAAATCACACGATATTACCTCAATTAGCTCACGCCGGGTGTCACTCTCCACAAAAACTCCAATGTCAAAGCATTCGAAAATTAATTAAGCCACCTGCGAACCGGATGGCTTAAGCGCGAGCCGGAACAGGGGCAACTTTTCACCGGGCACCGGAGTCAAAGTCAAATAAGGTGCACCGGACCGGCACCGATCGATTAGGGCACTTTCCCGACCGACCGGAGCCCCGGGACGGACGTTTGAAGCTTCCGTAAAATCAACAGGAACGCTCGGGTAGATCGCGTTCGGGGTGTTTGCGATTGTGGACATGCGGTTTGCTCGATGCGGCTGCCCCACGACCTGCGCCGCACGTTTGTTTATTCGGCTGTAAGCCACAAATACTGTTTACTCCGGGTTCTGGGACGGGTGGATTGGGTGGGTCGTCCACAGCCGGCAGCAAATCTGGCCCGACATGCGGTTTCCGCGAGTGGAGCCTGCACTGCGGATATGTGTGCACACGGGGACATTCGCATCGATATGGTTTAATAAAGCTGTGTGTGTGTCGGGGGAGGATTTGAAATTGCCTTTTTCATCCCGGGCGAAAGCCACGCACACACAGACACGCTCGTGCGCTAATCAAAGCAATAACTCATTGCGCCACGCGTGGACCGTATTAATGCCCGGGACGCACAGCGTCTGAACGCAGCGGAACTCGCTACAAAAACCGCCAATTATGTGCTACATTCAACACCATCCCTTCGAGAGTTCGGGCTGGCTGGTGTGGTGTTTGCGTCACAAAAAAAACCCGTACACACGGTGGCTAAAAGTCAATAACCACCACCGAATGCAGCCGACGGTCGCGAATGCATCCGTTCGGAGCGAAAATTCCAATATCAAACCACCCACCGCGGGCGCCGAGAGGCTTTTGCGAGTGTTCATTTCCCACTTTGATTTAGTTGCTTCATTTGCTTTTTTTTGTTGCAGGACGTGGTTCAACTCTTCGCAGCATTTAAAGGGAATGTTCGATTTTTTCGACTTTCAATCTTATTTGAAATGGGAATTTCCACACTGAAGTGCATGTAAAAACTTTCACTAGCCGTCGATTGGCTTGTGATAAAAAGCATCGCAACTACAACTCGTCACATGGTTGACTCGGAAGGAAAAAAAAACTCGATAGAAGTTAATTAAATGTCACGTCGAGCAAAGGAGAGTAGGAGTGAGAGAAAGGAGTATAATCGATTTTTTTCCTCTCTCGCTTCCAATGTGTGGAATTGCGGGATTATGCTAGTTATTTGCCATCAAAAAAGGGTATGTGAGGGAGTTTTTGTTTGAATTCCCGAATGGCTCTTCTTTACTGGGAGGATTTTTAAAAGTTTCTTCCCACTACATGAGAGCAGCTTTCTTTTTTGATGGATTCTCTATGGAAATAGGTTTGGGAATTGGTGAGCTGCAAATTGTTGAAAACTCAACCTTTCATCATTGGATTCGGGATCGTTTTAATAATGTTTAACTTAATGTATTTTTCTATCGAAAGTCTCACCCCATCTGTTCAATATACGCACGCGAAGGTGTCACTCGCAATTACGCGTACTTCAAGTATTGAATTAACTTACTGCAGCGTTCTTCGCAGCGTTCGCAGCGCTTCGATTGAATTGACATTGTTAATTTGTAACGAATTCATTAAAACCGGTGAAAGATTGGAATCGTGTTGATCGTGGAAGCAGTATACGGTTCAGTAAATTGCCTGCTTGCCGAGCTACAACACTTTGTACTCAACTTTGTGGTAGTGTACTTTGTGTAAAGGCGTAAAACACTCGTTTCGTACTTTGAAACTATTCGTTGCACATCATGTCCTTTGGTTCCAAAGGCGTTGGGAGTCCCAAAGGTGATGGGAAATAAAACATATTATGAAAGAGCGTTCTAATGGTGACGTAGAGCGCTTCAAATGAGCATATTTCTCATTTGGATCTTCACGACGCTGGTACGATCGGTTTGGAATGAAGTCTTGATCGAATTAGACCATATGTTTCCAAAACATTTAAACAACATCTTCATTTTGGTACTTCACTTAAGAGTTGGGACTGATTTACGTTAGGACTATAAGTGTTCGGGTAATCTAGAAACAAGGGTGGTGCAGTGGTTAAGACTAGCACTGTGGAAATGTTCATAGGACACGTCACGATAGCAACGTAGTGACACTTTTAGGAGGCTTTGCTTTTTCATTTCGTAAACTATCAATTTTTGAGTGACAGTGTCGTTCTCTTGGTTATTTTATTTTATATAAGAATGTGAATTTGAACTATTATCATAATAATTTTCGGTAGCGACCCAAATCGATCCCCCCCCATACCAAAATTGATACATCACTGGAAACCGAACTTGAGCAGTCGCTTGACAGTCAAGCAGTTCAAATTGAAAATTAATGTTTTTTAAGTTGAATAAAAGCTAATCAGTATTAGAATAATAACATAAGACATTTTTTAATTGCTGCTGAATGGATGGTAAGTATTTTCATTACGTTTGCCGAACTTGGCTTCCAGTGATGTATCAATTTTAAAATACATAAGCAACAAATAGTTTTGTTTGCCCCGCTGTATCGATCAATTTTCATCAAAAACCGTTTACGCATCGTAAGCTGCAGGTTGTCTGTTGCGAAAGCAAGCTCCGCGTAATCAAACTGCGCTCAGCACAAACAATATAAGTGTGTCTTAGAGGAAGCGAAAGCTCTTCTTATCCCACGATTGCTTCCACCGAACGAACAAATTATCATTCAATATTTCTCTCATTTCCTGACGGTAAATCACCTCACTGCGAGTGATAAACATTTCACCCTCAATGGAAAAACTTTCACGCGAAGAAAGTGCCGTTGTTTGTCGTCATCCGCAGCTCGGCGACAATCGTTTGCTCGTTTTACAACTTGTCGCGTTGCGCGTTGTTTCGTCCGCCAGTGCGCCAGTAACGGTTCGACGTTCGACCGCTGTTGTTTCGACGCTTCTGTGACTGCTGCAGCGCGCCAGATACGAATGCAAAGTCGCGTGCATGCAATCGCGCCATGTCACCCACCCGCGAAGCTGGTGCCGAGCCGGAAAACGGTGTGTTGTGCAAAGTTTCGCGTGGTGTTCGCGCAAAGATCGCTACTACAAACATAAATAACGTTGGACAAACACCGACACACACACACACACACACACAGACCACGCTCCTTGCGCAGTGCAATACGCGAAAGTTGCGAAACTTTTTCGCCTGCTCGCAAGATTCGCGAAGCCAGCAAAGTGAAGGTAAAACTTTCGTCCTTTCGGCCACCATTCGTGGCGTGGCAGGAAGCGGCGAAGTTAAGCGGGCTGCTCTCAACACTTTTTCCACACCATCTGCTGGGGTTGTGTGTGTGTGTTTTTGCTTTACAGCGCCTCGCTTTGCTGCTTCTCCAGTTCCACGACGAGAGCATCCTTTCGCCTGTTAGTTTGGACGTGGATGATCGTGCATTTCGGTTTACTTTCTCGTTAACTGTTAGATTGAAACAATTTTCTGGCGCTGGTTTTTAGCACAAGTAAGCTAAAGAGCAAGTGCTTAACGTGGGCACTGGAATGCGATTAAGGTGCCTACACATGGAAGCAATTTATGGGGTGATTTATATCGAACTTTGAAAGACAAGGCTTGAATGTTTCCATATGCATTATAAGACTTTAAGGGTTTCCTATGCGCTTTGTTTTGTTTTTTGGTCTGGATCTGGTTTTGTAAATGCAAATATTTCAATGTACACTTAAGTTGTTCAATCAAGTAGAGGCGAATTCCAATCTTCTAATCTCACACCCCGCGAAGCTGGTGCCGAGCAGGAAAACGGTGTGTTGTGCAAAGTTTCGCGTGGTGTTCGCGCAAAGATCGCTACTACAAACATAAATAACGTTGGACAAACACCGACACACACACACACACACACACAGACCACGCTCCTTGCGCAGTGCAATACGCGAAAGTTGCGAAACTTTTTCGCCTGCTCGCAAGATTCGCGAAGCCAGCAAAGTGAAGGTAAAACTTTCGTCCTTTCGGCCACCATTCGTGGCGTGGCAGGAAGCGGCGAAGTTAAGCGGGCTGCTCTCAACACTTTTCCACACCATCTGCTGGGGTTGTGTGTGTGTGTTTTTGCTTTACAGCGCCTCGCTTTGCTGCTTCTCCAGTTCCACGACGAGAGCATCCTTTCGCCTGTTAGTTTGGACGTGGATGATCGTGCATTTCGGTTTACTTTCTCGTTAACTGTTAGTTTGAAACAATTTTCTGGCGCTGGTTTTTAGCACCAGTAAGCTAAAGAGCAAGTGCTTAACGTGGGCACGGGAATGCGATGAAGGTGCCTACACATGGAAGCAACTTTGGGGTGATTTATAGCGAACTTTGAGAGACCAGGCTGGATTGTTTCGATATGCATTATAAGGCTTTAAGGGTTTCCTAAGCCCTTTGTTTTGCTTTTTGGTGTGGATCTGGTTTTGTAAATGAAAATATGTCAATGTACACTTAGGTTGTTCAATCAAGTAGAGGCGAATTCCAATCTTCTAATCTCACACGCTCACTCAGAATGAGTGTCAATCAAGGACGGTATATAATGAGGTCTCGTAATAAGCCCGTTTTGAGAACCATAACAAAAAAAATAATAAATAATAAGATCGGTCCGAATGACGTTTTCCTATCCGTGCAACTGACCTTGAATACCAAGGTCTGATAGAGAGGAGGCCGATGCATCCCATGTATTTTGACAGCTCATCGGGGGAGTTTCGTTTTGGACCAAACTGTCAGATTTTTTTACGTTTTGCTCTGATGTGATGGTTGTTTTGATTTGCTCTACCATATCGCAACGGCTGGTGAATGAGGAAATAGAAAGTAGTTCGTAACAGTGCTTCAATAAAAATCAAGGGTTAAACAAAGGTATACAAACAAGCACGCTTTTGGACCAAACTGTCAAAATTACAAAACCAACAAAAGCAACAATGCGACAACCTGATCCCTAAAGGGACCTTGTTGAATACAATAAGAAAAATGGTTAAGAAAACGTCAAACCAAATTCAAAATGCCGGAATCAACATTGCCTAATACGACACCTCATATATCAATCCACCTTGGTGTCTATCGTTCTATCTCTTTCGAAGCTTCTTGTTTATTGTGGGCTATAATTGACCCATACTTAGGCATACGAGATGGCGTTGTTTGCCATCATGAAATGCTTAAAACATCCAATAATCACCATAAACAGCTCATAAAACAGCACACTTTGTGTGAATCTAAGACTATACAATACTTTTATACAAAGTACAAGCAGGTTGGCATCGAAATCATCCTCAAAGTGAGTGCCAAAAACAGAGACTGAAATTATTCGCACCATGACAATTGCACTCGTGTACAGCCGCCTTCACCGCCGACGCTGCGACACTTCTGATAAGCGGCACGAGCTTTCGGAGCGACAAAATTAATCGCATTTCGCTTACAGCTTCACTATCGAGCGTTGATAAATGTTGGTTCACTCTCTCTCTCCCTTTCTCTCCCGATTGCTGAAACCACAATGTAAAAGCAGCTCTCATTGAAATGCGAGATCATTACAGAACTCACGCCTTGTACGCGGCGAACTCACTTTGCATGCTGCAGCTTGCAGCCCGCCTTTCGCCTTATCGGAACTTTGAAGTTCCACCCCGAAAACCAACAAGTAAACGGAGACGGGGCGGGCTTTTTTGTTTGTTTGTTTGTAAGCTGTTGTTCCGTTCCGTTCTTTCCATTTATAATGTCAGCACTTTTCGCATTGCTCATCCTTGACTCTTTTTTTTGTTTTGTTCCTGAAGGTTAGTTTCGGGGGAGGGATTTTTTGCGATTTACTCCACTCGATTGGTGAGCTTTTTGCCTCCGTTGCTGCTGCATTAGACAAGCACGGTGGAAGTTCCCGTGAAGGACACCTCGCTCCAGCTCGCCCGTGGAGTCTCGAAGTCATCGTTTTTTTGTGGCGTCCATGTTGAAAATGCGAGCACGGTTTTTTTCTCTCTCTCCTGTTGGTTGCGTTCAAACCGAAAGTCGTGCGGAAGAATTTTTAATTAGCCTGCTCGGAAACGGCAGGGGGTTTCCATTTTGAATTTATCATGAGCGCCAAACTTTTGCGCTTTTGCGGAACGAACGAGAGTCGTCCTGACAGCGGCATACGCAGCATCGTTTCGGTTTGATCGGGGTAAGCGAGTCCTTTCCCCGGCACAGAAGCATCGCCGGCAGCGAGATTACGGCT
>KZ072396.1:6662-21103 GCA_002091845.1 Anopheles cracens
TGCATCCTTCGAGAGACGTCGGATCCGCACCCGTACCAGTGGTGCATTTCTACCACTGGAATCAAGAGCTGGAGTACCACAGTTGCTTTGCATCTGTGGTACTTGAGCAACTTTGCTTCTCAATTTAGTATAGTGTGCCACTATACTTTCATTTCATCATTGAGTGAGACGAATTCATGTAATCTTGGGAACTGTTCAAGAATTGATAAAAATTCTGTAAAATCTACATTTTAAACGCTATGCTATGCTTTATGCAGATTGTAAATGTTTTGCGTTATCCTTAGGAATTATCAACGAAAACAAACGTTAAATAATTCTGCAGGCTATGTTTAGTGACCAAATATCTACGACTTTATCAATGAATCGTAGAGCAATGCAGAAATAAAGGTTTTTGTCGTGCGGATTGCCTAAATTTCAATTGATTATACAAATCTATCTTAAAATATGCAATTTATGTTACAAAAATTCTGAACGATTCTATGCAAGTGTAATATGTACTATCCGTTTTGTTAATTATTTTGGTTCTTTTTCTTTCTCCTTGATTTATTTCTGTTTACCAGACACACCATATCGTAGTCTCATAACCAATTTCTACTTTGAGATCAGATGTCCTTTTCCGGACCGCAAAGAATGTTCAGGGTTCAGATAACCTTATTGACTGCCAATGGACACCTGTTATAAAGTAAAAGTCTTCAAATTAATTGTAAGCAGTAGCTAGTTTATTGCCGGAATAGTATGTAGGTATGGAGAGATAGCATGATTACACATACATTTACAACGAGATTTTTGTTCTTCGATAGCATTAGCATCTGTTAGGCTAGAATATGTTTACTTTTGGTTAAATCGTTTCCTAAAATATATAAGCTGCTTATCACTTCTTTCAATCATAAAAACCAGTCACATTAACGAAGCTCCAATTGGCCTAAAAAGGAAGGGACAAGAAAAAGACAAAAGTTACTCAACATAACGGATCACAATATCATTTCATCGCATCTGCGCAACCGTAACATACCTGTATTCCAAGTATCCACCCGGTTCCCGCTGGATTCAAAAGCGTAATGCCGCTACGTTTGCAAACGTAGCCAGATTGCGCTACGGCAAACACGTGTTCGCCAACGGAAACGTTTTTGAATCCACTGTTGCCCTCATAGTGCGGCGGATCGTTCAGCACGTTTGGCAACAGCTGCCAATGGCTTCCCTCTGGAAACGTGCCGTTTATTTCCTTGCGCACCGAAAGCCGACCGACGGTATCCAGCGCCCAGATGCCACACTTGCCCACCGAGATCTGTTTGAAGCTAACGCCACCCGGTGGTTCGATTAGCTGCCACTTGCTGCCGAGCGGGTTTTCTACCGTAATACCACAGCGCAAGAATGCGGAGCCGTTCTTGCCGACAGCCCAAACCTTGTTGTCGTAAATACTGATGCTGGTTAAGGGTTGATCGCAGGGAACGTGCTCCCAACCGGTACCCTGGAAAAGGGATCAATTCCATTCGAATCGTGTTTATGATCTTGAGATATTCGCGACTCTCGGAAGTTACTTACCGCCGGTTGGGATTGAGAGACACCTCGACGGTACAACACGTCACCGTTCGCAGCAATCGCCCACACCGTGATTGTGCAGTCTGCCTCGTCATTGTCTGGTTGTAGCGCTACGTCAACCACCTTCGTGTTGCCAATTTCCTGCCACGGTCCGCTAGTTGTCAGCCGACACTTGCGGTACCAGCGGCGTCGTCGTACGTAATCGGTAAACTGCTTTTTGGCGTGGTACGAAGCCGGAAAGTCTACCGCATACTGCCACCCATCGCGATCGACACCGCCCGGGTTGTGGAAGTCCACCATCCAGTCGCTGATCCACTGCCAGTGCATCGACAGCAGTTTGGCGTGTTCCTTGCTGCGTTTGTGTTTGCCCGTCACATCACTCCACATGTGCCTGTCGGTGGGCAAACCGGTCGACGAGAAGCCGGACAGCGGATTCCAGCGCTGATTCTCGTAGATGTAGTAATTTTGTGTGTCCGTCATCACGTTGATGCCCTGGGAGCTCGTTTCCAAACCCTTCAGGAACGCTCCACCCCAACCGCCCGTATACACCCACGCCGTATTATCGTGGCCAAGACCCCACACGACACCCGCCTTGCATGATACGACCCGCTTCATGTGGCCCCCGATCTGGCGCCAGTAAACGTCCCTCAGCGGGATAATGATCTTCGGGCTGTCGTACACGATCTGCAGGATCTTCACGCGGCCACTGCTGTACAGACTACACACCGTATCCGGAGCGAGCCCGCTGCGATAGTGGAACTTGGGATGTTCCTTACCATTCACAATCACCCGGAACCCGTCCGTGTCGGTGTAGATTTCCAGCCTAAACTCTGCGCCCGGTGCAAACGTTACCAGCCGGTCGCGGATTTCGTCCTCACTCCAGGTGGACGCCGCCATCGAGTTGAACACCGTCAGCTTTTCATTGAACCGGGGGTTGATGTGTAGCGGAATGTTGCGCTGTGTTTCCAGCTTGTGCCGCTGACGCACAGTAGGGTGACCCTGCAGATCGAACCGCACCTGGTCGGCGTCGTCGTAGATGAAGCCGGAAATTTCCAAACGTGAACCAATTAGCATCCTGGAAAACAAAAATAAATAAGTTTAGTCGTGTTAAACCTACACAGTATGAATTCAGTAATAATCAAACGGATACTAGACATATGTATTTCTGCAATTATGATCTGCTATTTTGAATTAATTTCAAATTTCGATGCAAGGCCCATATCGAGTTTCATAATAATTTCATTTCAATGGAAATTATAAATATGATTATTTTTATTATTGAATAAAAAAATGTTTATAGCTTTATAAAACTGAATAAACATATGAAAAGAAAGAATACATATTTCTTAAAACAATTTTTCGAGCATTTACAATAATTGATTGATTTTGTTAGATTTATGCAAAGTTTAAACATGCCCAGGAATTCAGTCGTAGCATCAATAATAATAAAGTACTCAAGCAAATATTGAAGTCATTTTTAGCATTAATTCAATTACTGCTAAAGGTATTACCATTTACCTATTTGAGAAATAAGTCATTGTCACACCAACTGTTGAATGTGGTATTAACTGACACTATAGAAATTTGAGATTGTCAACTTGTTCCTCCTAGCGTGCAATTTGGTATAAATCTTTAAGGCTATTTATTGGCATTTGTTGATCGATAGAGCTGAAACAGAATACGGCGGGAGTCGAGATGTAAAGCGTAACTATTTCCACAAATTTGAACATTAAATTCTGAAATCTACCGCACAACTGGTAAAAATGTCATACCAATCGGTAAACAAATGCAACAAATAGTTGCCTTCTAGGTGCCTATTCTATTTAACCGTTAGTGTTAATTTTATTCGATTGATCTTGTCTGAACATTTCACTGGCAGATATTCTTGTTAGAACTCGGAAAACAAACTGATTTGATACGAGTACCCATTAATCCAATGAAAATACAGACGGGAAGCTTATTAGTACTGTTATCCCAGCTAAGAACCAATCACTACATACCCATTGTGAAGTGCTGTTAAGTATGGTGTTTCGGCCGCCTTCAGATCGATCCGCTGACGATAGCGTTTTGCTTCGGCGTCCCACTGTTGCGTTTCCAGATTGATGGGATCGAATACGAACGCATCGCCCATGCCGGATGTAATCCACACCGATCGAGCCGATGGACGTCCCTGCACCTCATTGATCTGACAGCAGACCGAGGTGAGATGCGAAATCCAATCCTCCAGGTCCGTATCGCCGCTGAACTGCAGCTTCAACGGTGACGAGCCCGGAGGCAGCCGAGGTGCGTGAATAGCGAGCCGTGGCGAGCCTGGCTCACTACAACACATGATGCACGTGATTTCAGACAGCGAAAACTGCATCTTGGTCGTGATGCCGTCCGAGTTGAGAACGGTAAGTGTACCCGAATCCGGCCCTGTACCCTGATTGTTCACCCACTCCAGCTCGATCAAACAATCCTCGAACGGGTGGCCCGATTTGGCGCACCGAGCCTCAGCCGACTTCACCCACGAGCTCATCTCAATCGCTTTCTCGTAGTGTGCGAAGGCACCCTCCTCCAGCTCGTTCGCCGGCAGACGCTTCTTGAGGTCGTCGAGCAGCCGCAAGCGCCACGCTTGGTTTATGCTTTATGCAGATTGTAAATGTTTTGCGTTATCCTTAGGAATTATCAACGAAAACAAACGTTAAATAATTCTGCAGGCTATGTTTATTGACCAAATATCTACGACTTTATCAATAAATCGTAGAGCAGTGCAGAAATAAAGGTTTTTGTCGTGCGGATTGCATACATTTCAATTGATTATACAAATCTATCTTAAAATATGCAATTTATGTTACAAAAATTATGAACGATTCTATGCAAGTGTGATATGAACTATCCGTTTTGTTAATTATTTTGGTTCTTTTTCTTTCTCCTTGATTTATTTCTGTTTACCAGACACACCATATCGTAGTCTCATCACCAATTTCTACTTTGAGATCAGATGTCCATTTCCGGATCGCAAAGTATGTTCAGGGTTCAGATAATCTCTTATTGACTGCCAATGGACACCTGTTATAAAGTAAAAGTCTTCAAATTAATTGTAAGCAGTAGCTAGTTTATTGCCGGAATAGTATGTAGGTATGGAGAGATAGCATGATTACACAAACATTTACAACGAGATTTTTGTTCTTCGATAGCATTAGCATCTGTTAGGCTAGAATATGTTTACTTTTGGTTAAATCGTTTCCTAAAATATATAAGCTGCTTATCACTTCTTTCAATCATAAAAACCAGTCACATTAACGAAGCTCCAATTGGCCTAAAAAGGAAGGGACAAGAAAAAGACAAAAGTTACTCAACATAACGGATCACAATATCTTTTCATCGCATCTGCGCGACCGTAACATACCTGTATTCCAAGTATCCACCCCGTTCCCGCTGGATTCAAAAGCGTAATGCCGCTACGTTTGCAAACGTAGCCAGATTGCGCTACGGCAAACACGTGTTCGCCAACGGAAACGTTTTTGAATCCACTGTTGCCCTCATAGTGCGGCGGATCGTTCAGCACGTTTGGCAACAGCTGCCAATGGCTTCCCTCTGGAAACGTGCCGTTTATTTCCTTGCGCACCGAAAGCCGACCGACGGTATCCAGCGCCCAGATGCCACACTTGCCCACCGAGATCTGTTTGAAGCTAACGCCACCCGGTGGTTCGATTAGCTGCCACTTGCTGCCGAGCGGGTTTTCTACCGTAATACCACAGCGCAAGAATGCGGAGCCGTTCTTGCCGACGGCCCAAACCTTGTTATCGTAAATACTGATGCTGGTTAAGGGTTGATCGCAGGGAACGTGCTCCCAACCAGTACCCTGGAAAAGGGATCAATTCCATTCGATTCGTGTTTATGATCTTGAGATATTCGCGACTCTTGGAAGTTACTTACCGCCGGTTGGGATTGAGAGACACCTCGACGGTACAACACGTCACCGTTCGCAGCAATCGCCCACACCGTGATTGTGCAGTCTGCCTCGTCATTGTCTGGTTGTAGCGCTACGTCAACCACCTTCGTGTTGCCAATTTCCTGCCACGGTCCGCTAGTTGTCAGCCGACACTTGCGGTACCAGCGGCGTCGTCGTACGTAATCGGTAAACTGCTTTTTGGCGTGGTACGAAGCCGGAAAGTCTACCGCATACTGCCACCCATCGCGATCGACACCGCCCGGGTTGTGGAAGTCCACCATCCAGTCGCTGATCCACTGCCAGTGCATCGACAGCAGTTTGGCGTGTTCCTTGCTGCGTTTGTGTTTGCCCGTCACATCACTCCACATGTGCCTGTCGGTGGGCATCCGACCGTAGTGGATGGTCAGGGGCGGAATGCGTTTCACATTTGTTTGCAGAGGAGCAACGCAGCGCTCGTGGACTATGTGCTGAAAGCGATGATCAAATATAGGACGGTTCATTACGGTGAAACGGAGCCGGAGGCGTTCAATAAAATATTCCCGTACGAGTATTTCGAGTATTCGTATATCAGTACGTGGGCATTCATCCGTCCACCTTTGAAGGCTCAGTGCACGAACTACGTGGTGCAATATCGTCTCGATCTGACATCCAAAACTGGAGAATTGTTAGCCATAACGGAGCTGCTTTCGCGAAAAGTAGCGCTCGATTATTGCTACGAACATATTCGTCATAATCCAGACATTCTGAAGCTAGAGACGGACCACAGGAAGAACGTTCTGCATCATCTGTTCGAACACGATCAGCTGGAGTTTGTGCAGAATTTGTACGATAGCAATCCTACTGTAAAACCGATTTTCCACACCGATGGTGCGTTCGAGCTTCTGAGAGGTGCTTTAGCGAATCGAAACATAAACCGGCTTCGTTTTATCCTGGAACACCACGCGGAATACTTACGCGCCGATCCTGTTGCGTTGGAGGAACACGCGATTGGTCAGACTTGGTTTGATAGGGCCGTGTTCAGGGAACCATTCGCGATGCTGAAAGAAAGCTTTCCAGAATACCAGGAGAAAATCATGGAAACAATTGCGAAAGCAGCTGAAATACAACAATCCCGAAGTAAGACCAACGCTCGTTGAGCGTATGTTAAAACACGTTTTGCTAACAAGATCCTAATTTCAGCTTTCAGTGACCGATTTGACGAGCTGAAGAAAAACTTCGATGCAACCGTAGCAACACTGAAGGAGGACGGAACACTGTTACGAGACATCCTGGATGAAAATAACAGAAACGTTCTCCATCAAGCTGCGGAATGGGATGAGACGGAACTGATCCGACGGCTGCTGGATGGGGAGTTTAATTTGAACCGCAAAGATTGCAATGGAAATTTGCCCATTTTCTTCGTACGAAGTTTCGCGGCGTTGGAGTTGATGTATGAAAAGTTCCCCGTCGATGCCACGATCGTCAATGATGACGGGTACAACCTCTTGCATCACAGCTGCAGGGTGGGCAACTACAATGGCGAGAAGGTGCTCACGAAACTGCTGGAACTGGGCTTCGACGTTAACCAAAAGACGAGTGACAATAATGTACCTTTATCGATCGCTAGCTGCTGTTCGACGGTCCGATTCCTTCTGCAGCATGGCGCAAACGTTGAACTTGTAAATGGAGACGCCCTGGCGAAAACATTGCACAATAAGCTGCACTGTGCAGCGTGGGCACTCATCCCGAAAATTGCCCACTTCGAATGGTTCGACCAGATGGCGCACGTCTACCTGCCGTGGATGTTGGGCAACCAGAATCGCGATTTTTTCACCTGCAGCTGCGGGCGTAATCTCGAGCGGTATCCAGAAATTAGGAAAACACTTTTTGACAGCCTCTACCGACACTCGCCCGACCAAGCGGCCAAGTTCTTCCGCGATGTGTGCCATCGTGCTATCAACTGTTGTGCTCGATGGGTCCTGGACTACGGGTACGAGATTGACTTCGAGCTGCGCGATCAGTACGACTACACGCCACTGTTGGGGCTGCTCTCCTACATGGAGGAGGAGAATCTGGACGTCGTGGAGCGGCTGCTGAAGAAGGGCGCTAATGTGAACGCCCGGGACAACTGGGGACGGAACGCACTGCTTGCGATCGCATCACACTTTCGCTCGGCGCAATGGTACGGGCATACGCTGAAGACGATCGAGCTGCTGCTGGACCACGGTGCGGAAATCGATGCACAGGACGAAAATGGAAACACCGCACTGCACCATGCGTTTCAGGAAATGCAGCTAGAGCTGGTGGCGCTGCTAGTTGATCGGGGTGCCGATAAAAAGTTGCGCAACAACGAAAACAAACTGGCGTATCAGAATATGGATGCCAATTTGCAGCCGCTATTTGCGTTTCTTGGTTAAACCTGGTTAACCCGCGCCTGACATTATATTTTAGCTATCGTCGTTACCCGGTGTAAAATATTTCTTGAAACTGGCGAATGAGGTTTTAGCATAGGACTAATAACATGACTTTCAGAGCGACTTGCATATATACCGTACTTGCCAGTCGGGTAGTTGGCAATCCGCATCATTTCGCTATTACACTATCAACGATTTTTTTTTGTGCTGTATCAATATACTTTCACTGATTATAACCAAGCCCACCCATTGGAAATCCATTGGAAACCTATTGGAAACCCACGATTTGGTACCTGAATTCAATAAGAAAGTGATATAAATGTTATACCATTAGCTTCGAAACGTTCAAATGAAGAAACTCTAACATGCACCAAAGATTAAGTATTACTAGTTGTTATGCTGAGCATAATGGTCGCTCAAGTATCCCCCATAAAAAACGACAGAATAAATATAGCACTCCTTTATCAGTCCCTGGACTGCCGCGGAATATTTATGTTTCAAGTATTTTTTTTACAACTTCACTATGCGTAGTGCACTAACATACACTACGCAAGGCGCACATAAGATTTATCAGTGTTCCGGAAGCACCGACGACGTAGCGTTGTCCCGCCACTTAGTTCTAGCGTCTGCCTTCTCATGGTGCATGTCCCCTGCTCTCTGTAGATGGTGGCATTTACGTTTCAGAACCACTATCAGTTCGGTTCTGGGCGTTATCGGCCCCGTTCTATCATGCCCATGGCTTGCTGCCGTCGAGTTCTTCCTGTAGTTATCTCACTTGCCCTCGTAGAACCCGTGGCGCTCGTTCCCGGCAGTGGGATGAAAAGGCAAACCCAGCGTGGGGTGCGCGCGTGTATGTGTAATCTGGCATGCTGTGACCACAGCATCAATACAGCCGCTCGATGCTGCGGCCAGACCCCCACGGTTAGTCGCTGTTTAGACGCGGGCTGGTTCGCTTGGAATCGGATCCTGAAGGAAGTAGCGGACACAAACCGAACGGGTGTGAATGCGTTGTGTTAAATGAAGCAGCAGCATACTCGTTGGTTAGGTGTACCTATTCCAGTGCAAGCCGTTGTAGAGCGCGAAAGGTTGTCCTGGTGAAACTTCTGTGTCAAATTTATAGTGAGCAGTGTCCGGAAGTTGCGTGCAAACCTCCAACGGTGGCAGTGATGTTTAGATATACTCCATCACCTCTCTGGACTCTCCTGTGCGTTGTTGCACTAGGTAATGTTGGTTGAAAAAATAGTAAGAAATTCTCCAAAAAGTTACGTCAAATTTTGAATACAGACATGCACCATCAACGCCCTGTATGTTACATTGGCAAAGATCTGGCATGCATCGCCTCCTTCGATGCTGTGTATCGTCAACTCTTGTGTGCTGCAAGCGCCACATAATTGTTTCCATTTAAAAACCACGCTGCATAACCCCACCACATCGAACCGTTGAAATGCCGCAACGGTTATCATGCTTATCATTCTAACGACTCGCCTTTCTTACGCCTCGCTCTTCGCTGGGAACTTTCCGTCCTTTCGTACAGTGGCTGTTCTTATCAGGTCTACGCGCGGCTGCGATCTGGACCAAACGCAGCACGGATGTCGGATAGATAATGGTCAGTGCACTTGTGCGTTTGGCTGCAAATCGGAGTTTCGCTACGCCACACGGAAACCGAGATCTGTTTGAAGCTAACGCCACCCGGTGGTTCGATTAGCTGCCACTTGCTGCCGAGCGGGTTTTCTACCGTAATACCACAGCGCAAGAATGCGGAGCCGTTCTTGCCGACGGCCCAAACCTTGTTGTCGTAAATACTGATGCTGGTTAAGGGTTGATCGCAGGGAACGTGCTCCCAACCGGTACCCTGGAAAAGGGATCAATTCCATTCGAATCGTGTTTATGATCTTGAGATATTCGCGACTCTCGGAAGTTACTTACCGCCGGTTGGGATTGAGAGACACCTCGACGGTACAACACGTCACCGTTCGCAGCAATTGCCCACACCGTGATTGTGCAGTCTGCCTCGTCATTGTCTGGTTGTAGCGCTACGTCAACCACCTTCGTGTTGCCAATTTCCTGCCACGGTCCGCTCGTTGTCAGCCGACACTTGCGGTACCAGCGGCGTCGTCGTACGTAATCGGTAAACTGCTTTTTGGCGTGGTACGAAGCCGGAAAGTCTACCGCATACTGCCACCCATCGCGATCGACACCGCCCGGGTTGTGGAAGTCCACCATCCAGTCGCTGATCCACTGCCAGTGCATCGACAGCAGTTTGGCGTGTTCCTTGCTGCGTTTGTGTTTGCCCGTCACATCACTCCACATGTGCCTGTCGGTGGGCAAACCGGTCGACGAGAAGCCGGACAGCGGATTCCAGCGCTGATTCTCGTAGATGTAGTAATTTTGTGTGTCCGTCATCACGTTGATGCCCTGGGAGCTCGTTTCCAAACCCTTCAGGAACGCTCCACCCCAACCGCCCGTATACACCCACGCCGTATTATCGTGGCCAAGACCCCACACGACACCCGCCTTGCATGATACGACCCGCTTCATGTGGCCCCCGATCTGGCGCCAGTAAACGTCCCTCAGCGGGATAATGATCTTCGGGCTGTCGTACACGATCTGCAGGATCTTCACGCGGCCACTGCTGTACAGACTACACACCGTATCCGGAGCGAGCCCGCTGCGATAGTGGAACTTGGGATGTTCCTTACCATTCACAATCACCCGGAACCCGTCCGTGTCGGTGTAGATTTCCAGCCTAAACTCTGCGCCCGGTGCAAACGTTACCAGCCGGTCGCGGATTTCGTCCTCACTCCAGGTGGACGCCGCCATCGAGTTGAACACCGTCAGCTTTTCATTGAACCGGGGGTTGATGTGTAGCGGAATGTTGCGCTGTGTTTCCAGCTTGTGCCGCTGACGCACAGTAGGGTGACCCTGCAGATCGAACCGCACCTGGTCGGCGTCGTCGTAGATGAAGCCGGAAATTTCCAAACGTGAACCAATTAGCATCCTGGAAAACAAAAATAAATAATTTTAGTAGTGTTAAACATACACAGTATGAATTCAGTAATAATCAAACGGATACTAGACATATGTATTTCTGCAATTATGATCTGCTATTTTGAATTAATTTCAAATTGCGATGCAAGGCCCATATCGAGTTTCATAATAATTTCATTTCAATGGAAATTATAAATATGATTATTTTTATTATTGAATAAAAAAATGTTTATAGCTTTATAAAACTGAATAAACATATGAAAAGAAAGAATACATATTTCTTAAAACAATTTTTCGAGCATTTACAATAATTGATTGATTTTGTTAGATTTATGCAAAGTTTAAACATGCCCAGGAATTCAGTCGTAGCATCAATAATAATAAAGTACTCAAGCAAATATTGAAGTCATTTTTAGCATTAATTCAATTACTGCTAAAGGTATTACCATTTACCTATTTGAGAAATAAGTCATTGTCACACCAACTGTTGAATGTGGTATTAACTGACACTATAGAAATTTGAGATTGTCAACTTGTTCCTCCTAGCGTGCAATTTGGTATAAATCTTTAAGGCTATTTATTGGCATTTGTTGATCGATAGAGCTGAAACAGAATACGGCGGGAGTCGAGATGTAAAGCGTAACTATTTCCACAAATTTGAACATTAAATTCTGAAATCTACCGCACAACTGGTAAAAATGTCATACCAATCGGTAAACAAATGCAACAAATAGTTGCCTTCTAGGTGCCTATTCTATTTAACCGTTAGTGTTAATTTTATTCGATTGATCAGACATCCTGGATGAAAATAACAGAAACGTTCTCCATCAAGCTGCGGAATGGGATGAGACGGAACTGATCCGACGGCTGCTGGATGGGGAGTTTAATTTGAACCGCAAAGATTGCAATGGAAATTTGCCCATTTTCTTCGTACGAAGTTTCGCGGCGTTGGAGTTGATGTATGAAAAGTTCCCCGTCGATGCCACGATCGTCAATGATGACGGGTACAACCTCTTGCATCACAGCTGCAGGGTGGGCAACTACAATGGCGAGAAGGTGCTCACGAAACTGCTGGAACTGGGCTTCGACGTTAACCAAAAGACGAGTGACAATAATGTACCTTTATCGATCGCTAGCTGCTGTTCGACGGTCCGATTCCTTCTGCAGCATGGCGCAAACGTTGAACTTGTAAATGGAGACGCCCTGGCGAAAACATTGCACAATAAGCTGCACTGTGCAGCGTGGGCACTCATCCCGAAAATTGCCCACTTCGAATGGTTCGACCAGATGGCGCACGTCTACCTGCCGTGGATGTTGGGCAACCAGAATCGCGATTTTTTCACCTGCAGCTGCGGGCGTAATCTCGAGCGGTATCCAGAAATTAGGAAAACACTTTTTGACAGCCTCTACCGACACTCGCCCGACCAAGCGGCCAAGTTCTTCCGCGATGTGTGCCATCGTGCTATCAACTGTTGTGCTCGATGGGTCCTGGACTACGGGTACGAGATTGACTTCGAGCTGCGCGATCAGTACGACTACACGCCACTGTTGGGGCTGCTCTCCTACATGGAGGAGGAGAATCTGGACGTCGTGGAGCGGCTGCTGAAGAAGGGCGCTAATGTGAACGCCCGGGACAACTGGGGACGGAACGCACTGCTTGCGATCGCATCACACTTTCGCTCGGCGCAATGGTACGGGCATACGCTGAAGACGATCGAGCTGCTGCTGGACCACGGTGCGGAAATCGATGCACAGGACGAAAATGGAAACACCGCACTGCACCATGCGTTTCAGGAAATGCAGCTAGAGCTGGTGGCGCTGCTAGTTGATCGGGGTGCCGATAAAAAGTTGCGCAACAAGGAAAACAAACTGGCGTATCAGAATATGGATGCCAATTTGCAGCCGCTATTTGCGTTTCTTGGTTAAACCTGGTTAACCCGCGCCTGACATTATATTTTAGCTATCGTCGTTACCCGGTGTAAAATATTTCTTGAAACTGGCGAATGAGGTTTTAGCATAGGACTAATAACATGACTTTCAGAGCGACTTGCATATATACCGTACTTGCCAGTCGGGTAGTTGGCAATCCGCATCATTTCGCTATTACACTATCAACGATTTTTTTTTGTGCTGTATCAATATACTTTCACTGATTATAACCAAGCCCACCCATTGGAAATCCATTGGAAACCTATTGGAAACCCACGATTTGGTACCTGAATTCAATAAGAAAGTGATATAAATGTTATACCATTAGCTTCGAAACGTTCAAATGAAGAAACTCTAACATGCACCAAAGATTAAGTATTACTAGTTGTTATGCTGAGCATAATGGTCGCTCAAGTATCCCCCATAAAAAACGACAGAATAAATATAGCACTCCTTTATCAGTCCCTGGACTGCCGCGGAATATTTATGTTTCAAGTATTTTTTTTACAACTTCACTATGCGTAGTGCACTAACATACACTACGCAAGGCGCACATAAGATTTATCAGTGTTCCGGAAGCACCGACGACGTAGCGTTGTCCCGCCACTTAGTTCTAGCGTCTGCCTTCTCATGGTGCATGTCCCCTGCTCTCTGTAGATGGTGGCATTTACGTTTCAGAACCACTATCAGTTCGGTTCTGGGCGTTATCGGCCCCGTTCTATCATGCCCATGGCTTGCTGCCGTCGAGTTCTTCCTGTAGTTATCTCACTTGCCCTCGTAGAACCCGTGGCGCTCGTTCCCGGCAGTGGGATGAAAAGGCAAACCCAGCGTGGGGTGCGCGCGTGTATGTGTAATCTGGCATGCTGTGACCACAGCATCAATACAGCCGCTCGATGCTGCGGCCAGACCCCCACGGTTAGTCGCTGTTTAGACGCGGGCTGGTTCGCTTGGAATCGGATCCTGAAGGAAGTAGCGGACACAAACCGAACGGGTGTGAATGCGTTGTGTTAAATGAAGCAGCAGCATACTCGTTGGTTAGGTGTACCTATTCCAGTGCAAGCCGTTGTAGAGCGCGAAAGGTTGTCCTGGTGAAACTTCTGTGTCAAATTTATAGTGAGCAGTGTCCGGAAGTTGCGTGCAAACCTCCAACGGTGGCAGTGATGTTTAGATATACTCCATCACCTCTCTGGACTCTCCTGTGCGTTGTTGCACTAGGTAATGTTGGTTGAAAAAATAGTAAGAAATTCTCCAAAAAGTTACGTCAAATTTTGAGTACAGACATGCACCATCAACGCCCTGTATGTTACATTGGCAAAGATCTGGCATGCATCGCCTCCTTCGATGCTGTGTATCGTCAACTCTTGTGTGCTGCAAGCGCCACATAATTGTTTCCATTTAAAAACCACGCTGCATAACCCCACCACATCGAACCGTTGAAATGCCGCAACGGTTATCATGCTTATCATTCTAACGACTCGCCTTTCTTACGCCTCGCTCTTCGCTGGGAACTTTCCGTCCTTTCGTACAGTGGCTGTTCTTATCAGGTCTACGCGCGGCTGCGATCTGGACCAAACGCAGCACGGATGTCGGATAGATAATGGTCAGTGCACTTGTGCGTTTGGCTGCAAATCGGAGTTTCGCTACGCCACACGGAA